>CANYBF011201319.1:0-172902 GCA_948192965.1 Dalechampia spathulata | reverse complement strand
GGAACTCAAATAAGAAGAAAATAACACCTTTATGCGACCAGGTGTTCCAACCACTATATCAACCCCTCTCTTTAAGCTCATTTCTTGAGGATGATATGAAGCTCCTCCATATAAACAGCAAGATGTCAAGCCCAATGCCTCACCGTAAACTTTGAAGTCATCATGCACCTTTTTTAAACATTAAATAGATTCATCAGTAAAACACCAAACAGATTAGTCAGTCAAATATGCACAAAACCAATTAATAGCTAAAGGGGAGAAGATTCGTCTAGTGTCCTCTCTACCGTACCTGACAGGCCAATTCTCTTGTTGGTAGAAGAACGAGTACACTAGGAGGTCTTCCATACCCTGTTTTTCTTGACGCTTTTGCATGTCCATTCGTTAAAGACTCCAAAATAGGCAACACGAAAGCCAGGGTTTTACCCTACAGCATATTAACCCAGGAAGAAACTAATTAATAGAATGCCACAAATTGAAGCAGAACTAATACACGTTTCGCAGGGAAAATGAATAACTTAAAATAAACAATCAAGTTATCAATCAAACACAACCTGACCAGTACGAGCACGACCAACCAAATCAGACCCATCAAGAACATCATCAAAAGTCATAGCCTGAATTGGAAACAAGGATTCAATTCCTTTAGACTTGAGCTTCTCCCTCAACGACTCTGATATTCGAAACTTATAAGTCGCATAAGGATGATCCTCAGCTTTTTCTACCTCTCCCTCACCATCCTCATCATCCTCATCAACAGTCTTCGCCTTTTTATTTTTCTTCTTTGACTTCAAACTCACTGGTTCAACAAGCTCGGAGCTTGTCTCACTTTTCTCATCTTCGTCAGCCTCGATATTCGCAGCTTTTCGCTTTTTTTTGCCTTTGTCTTTCTTCTTATCATGCTTCTTATCAGAAACAGAAAGCAGCTCCTCCTCAGGCTGTGCGGTGGTTTCTAGAGAGATTTTCTTTTTCATCTTCTTCTCCGATTTCTTCTCTTTGGAATCAGCTGAGTTATTGGCTATAGCTATTGACGGCATGACGATCTTTGAAACAGCTTCCAGAAAGTTTCTTTGAGCGAATGAATGAGAATATGGGAAGATGTGAGCTTTCTCCCGCTATATGTAAGATTGTGGCAGTGAATTGCTTAAGCAGGAGAATGCGAAAGAGGAGGAGAATGAGTTAGGGTTTGAGAATTTATGGTTTAGCGGCGAACTCAATTTCAACCGTTAGATTATGAAACCCTATCTGATTTTGATTTTCCATCGTTGATTTGGTTCTTCCCAAAATTATTTAAAACCCCGTTACGGAGAATAACAGGACGCAACCGTCCTTTTACGCTGTAACTAATTTTAGTGTGTGTAAAATCGATAATTATTTTAATTTAATAATATAATATGTTAAGTTTAATAAAGTGATGTTTGAAAAATTTAATAAAGCTTGGGAGTTCAACTAATGGGGTACGCGTGTTAGATCAAAATCAAAAATTTAGAATCTAATATAAATTATAATTTTTAATTAAAATAAAAATTTAATTAATTTATATGTAATTAAAAATAATATATTAATTATGTTATATTTTTAATTATATCATATAATTAATTATATTACATTATAAAATATATACACGGAACATAACAAAAATATCATGTTATTGCAAATGTATATGTAATCCTGGAACAGTCACATCATGGAACTTCAGTTACCAACATAAACCCCATTCAGGATGCTGCAAAAACACCCCCAACTATGAATTATAGTACAAGACCAGTAACGACTGCCATAAGAGGATACAATAGCCATCCAAGAACTTGCAATGGCTGCCCAGAAGAGGCACCACCGCAAAAATTAAACCCATACCAAATATTGCTTAGGATAAAAGTGTTGAAGTCAAATCTTACAGAATATGAATTATTACTATAGACCATCACGCTTGTAGGTTTCCATCCGTCGAGTCCAATTCTGTACAAATATGCATAACATATTTGATGTGCACATGGTCCAATTATCTGAAACGTATCAGAAGAGCATCTTTCAAACGTTCTTGCCGACGGATCGTCAAGCCTTGGGGCATATACCTGATTAATGCATTTCATGAATAAATCAGCAGTTTCTCTGTTCATGAACAGACTCTTTTCCATGGATGAAGCAAATTGTTTATGCAGTTGAAGAGTGTGGTTCTACAAGTTCTGAAATTGGTTTGGAATCAACTAGTTGGTGGGTTGTTCTAGAATAAAAAATAGCAGCACATTCAAATGGCAGTTCTATCGTCAAACTTAATTTTCAAGATAGAATTGTAGATCATGAACCAAATCGATAACCTACATTGTATGTGCATGCTAATGTAATTTGCTTAGCAATTCGTAAAGAGGAATAAAGAATTAAAAATGCAGGAGACGAAAATGAGAACCTGATTGCCATAAGCGTCGCCGAAAGAAAGACTTATCTGATCGCGAGTGTATACAGGAGACGAGCAGCTGGTTGATATTATCACCTTATATGAACAGTTGCCTACGTTCTTTTTGTTTTTCCAAAGAAACATTAAAAAAAATTATTGCCCAGAAACAGAGAAATTAATGAAACGAAAATGGTATATGCAAAAAGAAGAAACCTGAATTAAACTGAGATTGAAAGCATCGAGAGGTCGAGGCTGGAGGCTGATAGATTCAGCTTTTGGAAGGATCAGGACCAAGGCAAAGTGAAGCAGGAGAGAGTAAAAAGTGTCACTCATTTTGGCCATTGAACTGTTAAGAAGAAGGAAAGAAATGAGAGAGTCATGAAAACTGAATCAAAAGGTTGCATTTATTTACCAACAGATGATACTTTGTTTTTTTGAGCTGACAGATGATACTTTCTTATTCTTGAAGTTTCAAATGGTGCGCTCTGCTCGAAATGGCAATCTCCTCTTGGATTCTGAATGAAGCTTAATCCCTGTTCGAAACGGAAGAAGAAGAAGTTGAACATGGGATTTAAGAGAAACAAGGTTGTCGAGTAGCATGACACATGCGCTGCAAAGTAGCTACCATTTCTTGGGTGCCCTTTGACAGTGTCCAGAAAGAGACAACACTTCCTCCTCAGGCCGTGCGTTGGTTTCTAGACACATATAATTCTTCATCTTCTCCTCCAATTCTTTCCTTCTGAATCGGCCAAGTTATTGGCCGTAGCTATGGATCGCATGATGATCTTTCCATAGATGCGAGCTTTCTCCTGCTATATGGAAGATTGTGGCAGTGAATTTCTTGACCGGAGGATTTGGAAAAATTCTTGGATGTTTATTAATTATTATTTATATATAATTAATATAATATTAATAAATACTTGATATTTAATAAAAATTAACATATATTTAATGATAAATTTAATTTCCATCATCAGATTTTAAGATCATAAGATCATAATGAATAATTGCTATTTAACAGTCAGATTAGTGAGATTAGTTAGTTAATCAAAATAACTGTCATTGACTAATATATAATACTTTTTATCTCAGAATATTTAAATGTATTTTTCGTTATATTCTTGAATTTTTTATTTTATTAATAATTAATTATTTAATTTCAACATAATTAAATGATCTTAAACAGAGGTCAGGGTCAATTTTCCCTATTCTAGCCGTTACAATAATATTCAAATCCATATAAGGTTATTTTGGTACATTGAAATGTAGAAAATCATAATATGGCAAAAAAAGAAAAAAGATGAAAATCATAGCTTCCTATTATCGATAAACAATCTTTATTAAAAGTTTATAACATATATATATAAATTAAGAAATTTATATATATTATTAACATGTTTAATCTATAAAATATTTTTTAAAAGATTAAAAGCTATTTTTAAACTCTTAAACTTTTAAATTTTATTCATTAAACCCTTAAAATTTTTATAATTTGTCCTTCCAGTTTTTTTTTTTTATCAAAATTGTGATTTTTTGTGAAAAATAAAAAAAATAGAAATTTTTATTAAACATATCAATTTATCTAGTAAGAAAAATTGATGACTAATTGAAAAAAATTATAGTAGAATGTTGAAACTGATAGAGCCTTATTTAAATTCATTTATATATTTAAAAGAATTTTAAATTTTTAATAATTTTTTTAATTTATATTATATTTATTGATAAATAATTTAATTACTTACATATATATATATGTTTACATTTTTAATTATTTCCAATGTATTACTATCTGGACAAATTTATAGAATAAATTTGCACTTACTTTTTAGATATTTTATATTCAATTTGCTTTTTTCAGATATTAATTCATGCCAATAATCCTTTAATTATGATAACAAAAATCGGAGTTTATTTTTCGAAACAAGAATACAAAGCTTAATTTTTTAAAATTGCTTTTTTTAAAAAACACATTTAATTTATTTTATTACAATAAAGCTTTCATAACAGCAATTTCAACAATAGCAATTAAAATCAAAATTGAAAAATGTAACCTCAATAATTTGCATCAATCCATTATTTATCATTAATTTAAGATAATTAGTTATTTTTAGAAAATATATTATGAAATTTCATGATGAAACCATGTTAGCCTTGGTGTATATAAATTGATAGAGTCCACTTCTCATATGATACTTATAAACATATGCTTATAAGATAGTTTAATAAAAATATTTTATGACAATATCTTTATTTTAAATACTAATTTTTTAATTTTTATCTTATTCTAAATATATATAGTATTGAAAATTTGAAAAATATCATCCAGGAAGAGATTAATACAGACACAAATTTCAGAATACAGTAGAAGAATAGAAACAGAGTCCAGCCGAACATAAACCCCATTCAGGATGCTGTAAAAACATCCTTGACCATCAATTACAGGGCAAGACTGGCAGCAACTGCAGCAAGAGGATACAATAACCATCTAGAAATTTGCAGTGGTTGCGCAGAAGAGGTGCTACCACAAAAGTTAAACCCATACCACATATTACTTAAAATAAAAGTGTTGAAGTCGAATCTAGCAGGATATGAATTATTATTATAAACCAACACGCTTGTAGGTTTCCAGCCGTCTGGTCCAGTTCTATACAGATATACGTAACATATCTGATAAGCACACGGTCCAGCTATATGGAATGTATCAGATGAGCATCCTTCGAACGCTCTTGCCGATGGATCATCAAGCCTTGGCGCATATATCTAATTAATGCATCACACGGATAAATCAGTAATTTTGTTCATGGAAGTTTTGCTGACACACTCTTTTAGCTGGATTAAAGACAAATTAGCTACGCAATTCAAGGGTGATCTTCCAAATGTTTTAAAATTGGTTTGGAATCAACTAATGATTAGTGGTTCGTCCTAAAATGATAAAATAGCATATTAAAGTGGCAGTTTGTCGGCTTTGTGCGTCCGATCAAACTTAACTTTCAAGATAGAATTGTGATCCCAGTTATGGGATGGTGCGACCAACCGGAACATTATAAGAAGAAATGCCCAGGAAATTTCCAATACAAAACATAAAGCACTTAGGTAAGTTGGCCCAAATTATCGGGTGCTGAAGTTTTTCCAAGTAAGCAAAATGCATATGGCCAACTAATGGTAAAGCTATTTGCACAGATATACAATTAACTCAAAGGATTGAATTTTTGAAACCCTACGAGTGACTGTTTAGATTTGAGAGAACTATATCCAAAAGGGATAATATTCACGAATAATTTATAAAATTTTAGGATTTTATAATTAAAAATGAATTAAGTTTAATTTAAAAAATAAAATGATTTAATTAACTATTAAATTTAGAAATTGCAAATATAAAATAATAAATATAATGAATTTTGTTGATGTGTAATTGATGTATGTTATCCTATTCAACTGAAAATGTACCTGACAAGTGTAATATATATATATATATATATATATATATATATATGTAATTGATTTTTTGATTTATTATGATATTGCTTAATGAAAACAATAATAAAATAGAAAATTACTTATATCATATCACAATTTAATATGGGATTGTAAACTAATTAAAATTGAATCATATAATATCAACAAAACAGACAGACTAAATTAATAATATATAGACTAATATAGTAAAATTAATAAAATTGCGTTCAGCATGATATAAAAAAAAAAAAGTAAAATTTTAGTTATTACTAAATCAAGGTATAGCATTCCCGAAATACAAGTTCAATTTAATTATATCTTAATTGAAGTAGATGATAAATTACATATTAATAAAATTCATCAAGCATGTTATTTTATCGTTTCAATCTCTTAATAGTTAGTTAAATAATTATTATTCTTAGTGTTCATATTAAATGTAATCAATTTTTAATTACAAATTTTATATTTTCATAAATTATTTAAAATATAAATGAAATTAAAAGTTAAGACTGAATTTGGAAAAAAATACAATAATGTAGGATTTTTTGGTACGAAAATTAATTAAGTGTTGATGACAAATTACCACAAAGTATAGATGATATAAAATCTAAAATTCATATATATATTTGATCAAAAATAAAATTTTTAACCTTTATAATAAATCATATTGAATATAATAATTCATTTTAAATGATATTTAAATCATAAAAATATAATTGAAACATTAAATTAATATAAAAATTAAAAATTTAAATACTTAATCCAACAACAAATTATTTAAACATCAAATTTTTAAAAAATAATAAATTGAAAGCATCAAATAAGAAGAAATTAAACTTCATTTTCAAGCATAAACTGTTATTAGTATATTCTAAAGAAGCTAATGGTCATGGCAGTACGGTACAACAAAAACAAACGGAATATCTGGTTCTCTAAAGGTATCAATTTGTCACATGTCATCTTTTTTTTTTTTACGATGCGTCACTTATTTAACACACTACTTGCAAGGCTTTAATATAAGTAAAAATGATATTTTAAAAACATCATTCAATTTTGAATAATATTTTTAGTTTTTATATCGAAATGAGATTGATAAATAAGATGATTATGGTTTCTGTGATCCTAATCAATTTGATCACCGCCACGATCTGAGCAAACCTAACTTGCTTAATATCTCTACAATAAGATTAAGAGAAACAAATAATTAAAAATGAGAACCTGATTGCCATAAGCGTCGCCGAAAGAAAGGCTTATCTGATCGCGAGTGTATACAGGAGACGAACAGCTGGTTGATATTATCACCTTATATGAACAGTCGCCAACTCTCTTTTGATTTTTGCAAAGAAACATTTTTTTGAAAAAAAAATTATTGCGTGAAAACGGATAAATTGATAAAAGCGAAAATGCTATATGTTAAAAGGAGAACCTGAATCAAACTGAGATTGACAGAATGGAGAGCTTGAGGCTGGAGACTGATGGATTCAGCTTTAGAGAGGATCAGGACCAGCGCAAAGTGAAGCAGGAGATGGTAGAAAGAGGAGCTCATTTTGCCTATTGAACGATTGAGATGATGAAGGAAACAAAGCGTTGGAGTCACCCAAACTGAATTAAAAGGATGCATTTATTTACCAACTACTCATACTTTCTTATTCTTCAAGTTTTAGTCTTTTTTTTTTTCCGTGAAAATTTGCAGGATATGTAAGTTTTTTAAATATAATTTTTAAAATACATCATTATCTAATTTTAAATTTATTATTTATTACATATATATTTTTTATATTTTTATTATTCTTATCTTTTTGATTTGGTATTATTTCTCATGATATATATTTATCATACTGGATATATATATATATATATATATATATATATATATATATATATATATATATATATATATATATTTATAGTATAATATAAATGATAAATATATGTGCTAATTTTTTTATGTGAATTTTTAATGTTTTATATTTTTTATGAAGTTTATTGTTTATATTATGGTGGTTCACATTTTCTTTTTATTATATGACCATGCTTCGGTTATTTTTTTCAAAAAAATTCTCTAATTTACATTATTTATTTTACTGATTTTTTTGCCTTTTCCTATTTTCATTATAAATATGAATTTTAATTGAATTTGTTGATAAAATCATAATATAAAATTAATTTTATAATCAATTAATAATAAAGAGAATTGCATAAATTAATAATCTGTACATGATAACTCAAAAATGCATAATGAAAAGCTTTTGCTTGGATGGTTTTCAGACTTTATTTTTATTTATTTTGCTTTGTTTATCTTCTTCTTTCTCGAAGGAAGTTGTGAGTATATAAGAATTGAGTGATTTTGTTAATAATGCTAGTAACAAGTATGAGTAGCTGATGAGATGAGTTGCTGCCTGCCGCAGTTTGACATGGGCCACTCACAACTATCACCAGGAATATTCAGTTAAATTGATAACCTCAAAAGCACATTTCATCTTTCCCAGACAAACTTAGTTTATGAAAAATGAATCTTGTCATACAAGAGCCATCGACCTCAAATCTATAACGTTGCATGATGTTTAAAGATTCATATTTCATAAATATTATTAATATCTTAGAGGATTATGATAATTACGATAAAGGGAAATTTCACTAAAATATGCATGATGGGCAAAATTAAGTTCAGTTAGATTTTGACGTCTTAGAAAGAAAAAGATGCTTTAAAAGAAGTCAAAAGAGGAACAAGATGTAGGGGCGGAGGCATTACTGGGACCAAGGGACGTGCTCGGGAGGCGGGTGCTGTGTTTCCTGCGACACCATCCAAGCCCAGCCTTCTCAGCCCTTTCCAGCCCATTTTTCCTAAACTCTCCCTCCTTCCACGGATTTTTGGCTCCCGACAAGATGTGATATCGATTGCTTAGGCTTCGGAAGAAACAAATAAAGATGAGGACAAATTTATACAAAGAGGGTTAGCCATATTTAAGTTTTTTAAATCCATTTTTGATGGATTTTGAATAAACAAGTAAAATACTTTTAAAGTATGTATCTAGAATAAGATATGCAATTTCATCTAATTTTTTATTTCAAGATTCAATATTGAAAGATAAAGAACAAGATTAGTATTATTTATAAATTATATTTTTATTTATACTTTAATAACTTTAAAACATAATCATATTATGTAAGTTTAATTAAATTATAAGTTTTTAGAGTTATGTTTGATTTATAAGGTAAATAATCTTAATATTATTTATTTTATATTCATATATATCGTGCATGAGATTTTCATCTTGCACGGCTCCTAAGTGATAAAAGAAAGAAGATGAGTTCTTCTTTATTTTTTTTATTACTTTCTTTGTGTATGTATAAGATCGAATCCATTCGATTTCTATAAAAGATGACTAATTCTTAACTTTTCGAGAAATCTTTCACGTTGATGCACTAGAATAAATATAGCTATATTGATTCGGTATATTTTAAAGAAACTTTTGGTACAATATTAACGATCTCACAAAGATTAAATTTTAGTGAAATTGACATACATAAAAATTCATTTATTATTATTGAAAATTTATAAATAAAAGAAATGTATACTTCATGAATTTAAGTTTTTACGATTAAAAAAAGTAATATTGTGAAATGTTACTTCTATTATGAAGATAAAGAGCATGAAATTTATCTAGGAAATATATTTTGTTTGCATCCATACCTTTTGGAAAGAGTTGCTAAATCAAATTATCAAATTATCAAATTATGTTTAGGTGAAGGAAGTGGACTACTTTACTAGTAGTTAATAGTTGATACTCAATTAAGAGATGTTTCAACTTATATTCCTACTAATATAATTTCTATTACAGGTAGATAAAATATTTGTATCTATTAATCTATTCAATGCTAGAATCAAGCATGTTATTAATGTAGGTATTTCCAAAGTAGGATTTATAACTCAAATTAAAACTATGAAACAAATAGTTAAATAGTTGGTAAGTTAAAATTGGAATTAATACAATTCATAGAATTAGAAGCCTTTATGCAATTCACTTAAGATCTCAATAAAGTTACTCATAATCAATTGACAATAGATTAATGATTACACAAGTTGTTTAAAATAATTCCAGTTAGCTTCTCTTATAATAGAGGAAAAGATAATAATTATTTATACGAGAAGAAATAGTTATCTTGATTCATTAGAAATTGACAAATAAGAAAATTTCTTATTGAGTTTATTAACTACTTAAAAATGAATGAATCAAGAAATCATATATTTTACCAAAACTTTCATTAATCATAAATTTGATCATCCTTTTCTACGATGATCAATACTTATCTCTTTACACTTTATGATAAATAATAATGAAACTCCAAAAATAAATTAACAAATTATCTTTAATTGACAAATATATGTTTATATCAAAGATTTAAATTAGATTTAGATGTTTTTAAAACTAGTGGTAAGCCATTTTATTTATCATTCTTATTTTAAATATTTATTTTCTTTTTTCTTTTATCATAACATCTAGTTTGAAAATATACGCAGTCCTGAGAACAGGAACAAAATCATGCACGAATTATAGATTATTCAAGAGCAAAATTCACAAAGCAGCAGGAAAATACAGAGATAGTCTACCTCATGGAACTTCAATTACCAAAACCCGAATCTATAATGGTAAGAAAACAATCCCTGACAATGAATTATAGTATAAGAGTAGCAACAATTACCATAAGAGGATACAATACCCATCCAGAAAATTGTAGTGGCGGCGCATAAGAGGAACTATTGCAAAAATTAAACCCATACCAAATGTTATTTGGAATGAAAGTATGAAAGTCAAATATAGAAGGATATGAATTTTGACTATAAACCATCACACTTGTAGGTTTCCAACCGTCGGGTCCAGATCTATACACATATAGATAACATATCTGATACGTACATGGTCCGGTTATCTGAAACGTATCGGATGAGCATCTTTCGAACGTTTTCGCCGATGGATCGTCGAACCTTGGTGCATATATCTGATCAACGTGTTACATGAAGAAATCAGCAAGATCGTTGCTCATAAAAGTTCAAGTAATTAGTGGGTGGTTCTAACAAACAAAAATAGCACATTAAAGTGGCAGTTTTGTCAGCTTTCTTCAACATGTTAGTCCCATCAAACTTAATTTTGAAGATAGAATTGTCATCACCGTTCCGGGATCTTGAGACCAACTGGAACGTTACATAAAGAAATGGCATGGAAATTTCTAATATAAAACACAAATGAAACTGTAGGTAATTTGAGGCAGTTTAGACAGAATAGGTAAATTTCAAATAAACAACACACATATGGCCAACAATAGGTAACGTTGTTTTCACCATTTCTTGACATCTTGTGACATATTGTCTCTAAAGCTGAGAAGTACATACAAAATCACCCAATACCTATTTTACCTTTTTAGGTGCATGACATGAAAGCAAAGGCTTTTTCCAGCGTCAACGTCGTAATCAAGGGTGTGTTTCAGTATAATAAAAAATAATTAAAATTATTTTAATTTTTAAAATAAATTTTTATTTATTTTTTGAACATGTATCTATATGCTGACAATAAAGTGCAATTTTTTAAAAATGAAAATAAAAAATAAAGTATGGAAGAGCATTAATAATTTGGTTACAAGTTTCGTGAAAAAGCAAGGAATTCAAAATCATGGAAGGTTAAAAATGGAACCTGATTGCCATTAGCGTCCCCGAAAGAAAGGCTTATCTGATCGCGAGTGTATACGGGAGACGAACAGCTCGTTGATATTATCACCTTATATGAACAGCTGTCAACGTTCTTCCCATTCTCCACAGAAACATGAACAAAATTATTGCGCAGAAACAGAGAAATCAGTAAAATCGAAGACGGCATGTGTAAGGAGGAGAACCTGAATTAAACTGAGATTAAAAGAATCGAGAGGTTGAGGCTGGAGTCTGGTAGATACAGCTTTTGGAAGGACTTGGACCAAGGCAAAGTGAAGCAGTAGATAATAAAAACTCTCGCTCATTTTGCCCATTGAATTGTTGAGATGGAGAAGTAAAGAGAGGGAGGGGCACCAACATTGGATTAAAAGGTTACATTTATATTTACCAACATACAGTGCTTTCTTATTGTCGAAGTTTCAGAATAAGTTTTTTCAAGTCTGATGAATCGAAGAAATAAGAACAAGAAATGAAAGAGAAACCTAGCGTGTCCAATCCCGTGTCCCGTGATGTTGCTACCGTTCCTTGGTGCTACCCTTCGATAGTGTCCACTCTAGACTTGTCAATATTTGGGACATATATGTAATCGAGGGGTTTCCATCTTGTCTCTTTAGCAGGACATGCTGCCCTCCCTTGAATCATGCAGTACAGGTTTAATCAAACGGGGGATTCCATCTGTAGTTCGCAGGAACCAATCGGGCGTTTTTGTGTAATATTTTCGATTTTTTTTACATTTCTAGAATTTTTATCGTGTTATTGATATTTTGTGTTAAGTTAGTTGTTCATTCATTACTGAACTGGAAATGGCATCTACCGCCATAAGCAAGTTCAAAAGCATCAACAAAGTGGAAAATTAAAGGAGTTCCCATTTTCATAGTAACGTGTTAATGTCATCACATGATAAAAATCATTATTGTCTCACCGCAATATCATACAATGTCTGAAAACTGCCAGTATGTTATGGAATTGAGGTTGCCCAAATCCATGGCAAAGAGCAACCCAAGGAAGAATATTTAGTTCCTCTTTCTGCGTTTTAAAGAGCAAAGATCCAGCGCTATTGTCAGTGGGTTCAGTCACTGTCCCTGATCTCCAGCATCTAGCATATATTCAGCAAATGCTATTACATGATAAGACAAACAAGAGCCCATAACTGATTAGATCTTCGTTTTTCACAAGACATCTTAATGTTAAACATTTGCTTTACCCGATAAGGTGGTGCTTTCTTGGCAAGAACTTATTTTATTTTCCCACCAGACGCAACATTATTTTATTGATCAGCTCGGATTACAGACGAAACACAGACTACTATAAGTGCATCGCTGCATAGAATTTGATTTAGATGACAAGTGTTTATTGAATAAGCATTACACTTCTATATTAACTTGTCCAATTTAATTCATCTTTAAGTTTGACAAGGTTCTTACAAGAACAACATGTATAACTCCGATTTAATTGAAGTCATCTGAAAACAGGCATAGTATAATACAGACACGGTTCACCCTGCCGAACTTCAGTTACCAACATATACTCAATTTACGATGCTGTGCAAACCATCCCCGACTATGAATTACATTATAAGACTAGCAACAATTGCCATAAGAGGATACAATAACCACCCAGAAATTTGCAGTGGCTGCACTGATGAGGCACTACCACAAAAATTAAACCCATACCAAACATTACTAGGAATAGAAGTATGGAAGTCAAATGTCGCGGGATTTGAATTCTGACTATAAACCAGCACGGTTGTAGGCGTCCAGCCGTCGGGTCCAGTTCTGTACAAATACAGATGACAAATCTGATATGCACATGGTCCGGTTATCTGAAATGTATCGGATGAGCATCTTTCAAATGCTTTTGCTGATGGATTGTCAAGTCTTGGTGCGTATATCTGATCAATACATTAGATGAATAAACCATCAAAAATCTATGTTGATAAATGTTTTGCTGACAGACTCTTCTCGATGGACGAAGCAAAATTAGCTACGCAACCAAGGGTGTGGTTCAGGCATCAACTAATCAATGGCTGGTTCTAAAAATTAAAAAGAAATAGCATATTAAAAAGGCAGCTTTATCAGCTTTATTCAACATGTTAGTCTCTTCAAACTTAATTTTCAAGATGAAATTGTGATCACGATTTTGGGATCTTGACACCAACTGGGAGATTATAAAACAATATGGCTTTCCGATATAAGACATGAATTAAACAATTGGTAGATTAAACCAATTCAGGGGAATCATACGTCAAATCGATAACCTCCAGGATGTAAGCGAAAATAATTTGCTCATAAATTTCGTAAAGAAAAACAAAAAAAGAAAAGGGAACCTGATTGCCATAAGCGTCGCCAAACGAAAGACTTATCTGATCGCGAGTATATACAGGAGACGAACAGCTGGTTGATATTACCACCTTATATGAACAGCTGCCAACGCTCTTTCCATTTTCCACAGAAATATTAAAAAAAAATTATTGAGACGAAACAGAGAAATTAATGAAAACAAAGACGGTAAACGTAAGAAGGAGAACCTGGATTAAACTGAGATTGAAAGAATCGAGAGGTTGAGGGCGGAGGCTGATAGATTCAGCTTTAGAAAGGACTAGGACTGAGGCAAAGTAAAGCAGGAGATGATAAAAAGTAAGGCTCATTTTGCCCATTGAATCGTTGAGACAGGCAGGCAAGGAGAGAACAGAGAGAGTCTCCGAAATTGGATCAAAATGTTGCATTTATTTACCACCAGACAATGCTTTCTTATTCTCGAAGGATCCCTTTTCTCTGTTTTGGTCTGTTGAATCGAAGAAATAATGACAAAAAAATGAAAACGAAACTAGTGCGTCGAATAGCATGACACGTGTGCATCGTTCCATGGGCTGCCTTCCATAGTCTCCCCCGTTAAAGGCTTACTAATACTACATCGGTCTCGTTTTAACTAATAATTGATATAAAAATTAAAAATATTATTTAAAATTTATTTATCTAAATTTATAATATAAATAAATAAAATATATTAAATATTAATAATATATTCATTAATTTAATTTATATATAAAAAGTAAATTAAATATAACATATACTTATCAATTTGAATATATAATTTTTTTTTATTTATTCTTACCTTTCCAATCTTCCTGTGGATGGAGTCACAGCTCGCAAGTCCCAAAGTAGACTTCTTTTCAGCAACTTGTACAAAAAATATTTAAATCATTTCGGGTGTGATGTTTATCATGAAATGCTATTTAACTTCAGCCAGATGGGATGTTATATTCCTTCAGAAAAAACAAAGCTTCAACGGCAAACAAATCAAATGGTGACTGAAAACTGAAACTGCCATCTGCCGCCATGAGCAAGTTCAGAAGCATTAACGAAGTGCAATATCAAAAGAGTTTTCCGCTGTCATGTATAACCATTTGCCATCAAGTAATATATATCTGTTGGGCTTAAATTCATAAATTTTAAATTAATTTAATTAAATTAGAATTTTTAGGAACATTAATCATTTAATTAAATTTTAATTAATACTTAAGAATTATTACTAGTAAAAATAATAGCAATTATTAAATGAGGAAGTGACAACAATTTTTCTAAGTAATATAGATCAATTAGGAACGTGAAACATAACAGATTGAAGAAATGGACAATTACTACAATTATATAAACTTCAACAGTTTTTCCAGATATAAAATAAAAAGTAAGAGAAACTGAAAAAGAGATCAACTAACAATCAATCAAGACCAGAAAACAACACAAAAAAGAATACTAGCATTTCTTCTATTTTGAAAGCTCTGTTTATTTCATTTCAATTGTTCTTAGGCTTAGTACTATCTTTTTGTCTATTGTTGAATACGAACAATTTCCCTAAAGCTACCCGTATTTCTCTTATTTATGTTCACATTACTTTAATGTTCCTCAAACTGATTCAAACGAACCATTTAATACGTTCAAGCAAATTATTCCAAGGAGCTTGAGAATTCACAATCGCCCGAGGTTTAACCTCTGGCACACCCACAATTACTAATTTTCAATTCGTGCCAAACAATATCATTAAGGACTAACCAATGGAATAACGATATAAAAATTAATATCGTCTCACCACCACAGTATCTTAACATTTCTAAAACTGCCTCAATCCATGGAAAAGGAGCTGACAGCATCACAGAACAACAAAAATTTAGGTGTCGAGTCTTTACATGGCTAACAACCACCAAAATAAGGAAGGATATTTAGTTACTCTTTCTGCGTTTTCAACAGCAAAGGTCCAACGTTATCTCCGGTAGCTTTATTGTGCTTCACGTGGGTTCCATCACACAGAGGAAATGTCCCTGATCTCCAGCATCTAGCATACATATTCAACAAAAATCACTACATCATACGACAAACAAGACCCCAAAATTGATGACATCTTGCCCATTTACCTGGCATCTTAATATTAAGCATTTGCATTTCCCACTAAGGTTATGTTAAATACTTTTAAGATAAATAATGATAGTGATTAGCAGACATTGCTGCTGCCTTAGCAATAACTAGTATTGATAATGTTATCTCCTATCTAATATTTTCTTCACAGTTGATGTTATTTAAATTTTTCATCCAATAAATCATTATTTTATTTATCAATTTAAATTATGAAAATAACATGTACTTTTTTTTATATTTAAACATCATTATCATCATCATATCATCCATAAAAGAATTTGAAGTGATAATATTTGTGTGAAATCAAACACAAATTACAATAAAAATATCCCTATAAAATGAAACTAATCATAAAAAGCATTCTTCAAACTTCATCTTTTCTTTCAATATTATATTGAATTTTACTATACCTTAATTCAATAATAATATATTTTAATATCACAATCTACTCATTCGACATTAATTATTTTAACAAAATTAGGTGAAATCTGATGTAAACTTGTGAATCTAACAAATGTAAATTGATGATACCAGAAAGAAAACAAAAAAGATAATAACCAGAGCAAATCAAAACCTGCAATAAGGAGTGAGGGGCTTAGAGAGGTCAGAGACTACGACAGTATCAACAACTTTCGCCTCTTCCTTTCTAATCGCTGGGTTGATGCCTTGAGCTTCAGCTCTCACAACAACCATACGCCTTGGCCTGACGGCTACACGCGTAGTTGGATTCTTGAGGCCTTCCGCTCTTGACTTGCTGTAACCAAAACCAGCAGCCAATGTAGTAGCAGCAATTGTGGCCATTGGTAAAGGTTAAATAGGTGTGTTTCTCTCGATCTCTCGTGAAATTCTTACCGTCGATGAGGGAATTTAGGTTGAATCCCTTTATCGTATCAGGTGCGGCTTGAAAAGTGGGTGTTGAACTTGTGGTGAGCACGCTCTCTCTATCGTTAGAGAGAAATTTGGAACTTACTGGAATTGGGAACTTGGCCAACGCACGTTAACTCTAAAATTATCGCAAGCTTTGGCAGGTAGCATGGTTTATATATAATATATATATAATTGTAAGGTGATATTTATATATATAAATTAAATTGATATAATTTTAAATTTAAATTTCTAATAAAAATTTATTATTAGTTAAATGTGAGTTTTTATTAGTTTGATAAATATATTTAAGGATATGAATAATAAATATGTTTATCTCTAATTATTAAAATTTTAAAAATTAATAGCTATTGATTTAAAGTTTTATATAATTTTAATTAATTAATTTAAACTGTATATATTATTAAAATTTATATGAGGAACAAAATATCACAAAGAATGATGAAATCCCGGAAGCGCTGGCAACACGTGCGGTTTAATTATAGTGGTTCGGCTAACTCTTGCATACGTCCACTTTCTCCTAAGCCTCAACTTAGGGTTCCACTACAAAATCAATCAATTACAATACAAGGATTCACAACTGAATCCAATCCCCAGTGTTTTTAAAGGATCACACTCTAACCTTTACAATCACAATCCTTACAAACACTCAAATAAACAATTAATCCCTAATGGATTAATCTCACACCAACCCCACAATGATTTTCAATAATACAAAGAGCAAATGAGGAATACAAGCACAAAACTTACTTGTAAATGATAAGACAAGCTCAAGGACAATTGCTCTGCAGGTAATTTTCGTTAGCAAAGAAAGATAGATTGTTGTTGTTATAAAACTAGCCGTTTAACAAATTTTAAAACCTAATTTTTAAGACGCGTACGGCCGTACCACTATTGGCACGCCCGTACGGATTTAAAACTAGCCGTTGGAAAACATGAGGAAAATGTGGTACAGTCGTACCATCACATGGTACGCCCGTACCAACAAGGTTTTCTGACAAACAAATTTTCCTGCGAGTTTGCGTATGGCCGTACCACCCAATGGTACGCCCGTACCGAGGCAGGCTGACTGATAAACAAAATTCCTGAGAGTTGTGGTACGGTCGTATCAACCAATGATATGCCCGTACCCAAACTAATGAAACAATGCATATGTGGTACGCCCAGCCGTCTGGTCGTACAACTCAATTTGCAATAGTTGGTACGCCCGTACCAACAATAGTACGCCCGTACCAAACGTAAAAGTCACTTAGAAAATTACAATCTAACAAGATTAAAATAATTATTTAATGTAATTAATTTTATAGATCAAAAATATATTTAATTGATCCAAAAATTAATTAGAATTTTTTATATATACAGTAATTAATGATAAATTAGTAATATTTATCTTTGACTAAAATTTAATAATTAATAAATATAAATAAAATTAGTAACTTTAATAAATAAAAATAATATGAGTAGTATTTATATTTGAATAAAATTAATAGTTTTTAACTTTGAATAAAATTAAATAACTAATAAATATAAATAAAATAAATAGTATTTATTGTCAAATTAGGCATTAATTTATATTTTTAATTTATTAATTTTAATAATAATATAATTATTTAATATTATGTTAATTAATATTAAATCATTCATTTTCCAAATTTAATAAGATATATATTAAACAAAAATTATTTTATTATTTTTATTTATTAGATTAATCTTTATATCTATTTTTTTTAAATTTTTAAAAATAATATTTATCTTTATATAAATTTTTAAAAATAATATTTATCTTTCAATTAAAATTAAAAAAATAATACTTATATTTATATAAATTTTAAAAAATAATACTTATCTTTAAATTATTAAAATTAAAAATAAAAAGATAAACTTATATTTTCACTTCAACTTCCCTGTATATAATATCCATAAATATATTAAATCATATAATAACTCCATACGACGGATTCGTTTTTAGAAGTCGTGCTTCCAACAGGGACAGAACAAACCAAAAACGCCACAGATAAAACCACAACGTCTAACAACTCTGCCGTCCGAAAGAAGAATAATAGAAAAAAAAAAAAAAAAGGGGATTCTATCGCTATATGATCCCTTTGCTCTAGTATGGAAAGCTGACCTTCTCTGTCTTCTCTTCTCTTCACTGTCACTTCATTCGTTCTACTTCTATGGCTTCTCTTGCTTTCGTTTCAGCTTCTTCAAAGCTTTCCTTTCTTCACAAAGGTAGTAAAAACGACGCAGTTGGATGGAGAATACGCTCTAACAACTTATTGATAGCAAACCGCAGGTTGAAGGACTCCGCTTGGTACCTGAAGAACACGCGGCCTTTGAGAGTTAGAGCTACACGCTCCACTGCTGAGGTGGCGGTCAATGATCCAAGTGTTGAGCAGAGAGTATTAAAAGTAGGATTGATATGTGGAGGTCCTTCTGCTGAACGCGGGATTTCTCTTAATTCTGCGAGAT
Source organism: Dalechampia spathulata (assembly GCA_948192965.1). Taxonomy (NCBI): domain Eukaryota; kingdom Viridiplantae; phylum Streptophyta; class Magnoliopsida; order Malpighiales; family Euphorbiaceae; genus Dalechampia; species Dalechampia spathulata. The sequence continues at coordinate 153,581 of CANYBF011201319.1, read as the reverse complement.
CAGTTCTTGATCACATTCAGGTACTCTCTCTTTCTGATAACTTCAATTAATTTTACTGTTTTCTACCTATCTTTGAACTGGTCTTTTTTTTATATATGTTTTAGATCAGATACTTATGATCGTCAAAATTGCGGATAGTGTCTGTTGAATCATAATATGTTAAACTTTTTTGTTTCGAAATTCAATGTGAGCCAGGGAGAAGATTTACACGTAAGCTGCTTCTACATTGACTACGAACTCAATGCCTATGCTATATCTTCAGCTCAGGTTGGTCTTTTTTTTTTTCTGGTAAAAACGGCGGGAAAGTAATAACTTTTGTTATTAGTTGTTTGGTTAGTTTTCAGTTGTTAGCTGTTTTACTGGTTGTTATTAAATGATAATTATTAGATATTTATATACTGATTTAATGATTTTATGTTTGATAAAAAGAATTATTAGACTATTATTAAATATGAAATTACAAAAAATATATTTTTAATATAATTTAAATTCCATAATTTTTAATTTATATTGCAAAATTCATGAAATGTGTAGAAAATTTTGTTCTAGTAAATCGGTTGATGGCATGTGTTCGCAATTTTATCCGCCTCTTCTTATTTCGAATAATTTATGCATCAGGTGTATTCCAATACTCCAGCAGATTTTGATTTTAAACTTGAAAGGTAGTTTACTTATAAACATTTTTATTTTTCATCTCTCTCTAGATTTAGTATGCTATTAAGATTGGACGAATGTTCAGGTAGCTAATTGTATTGCGTTTTTATGCGTTTATTTTGGCAGTCTTGCGCGTAAATTTTCGTCACTATCTGAATTTGCACAACATCTTGCTGAGTCTGTAGATATAGTATTTCCTGTAATTCACGGCCGATTTGGTGAAGATGGCGGCATCCAGGTTAAGCATGCAGGATGCTTCTTATGTGTGGATGGTATACATTATATGTTTTTGGAGATGATATTTAGTCCTTAATTGTGGTGAATTGTTCAGGAATTGTTGGAAGAATTTAACATCCCGTTCGTTGGCACAGGATCAAGTGAATGTCGTCAAGCATTCGACAAGGTAGAAAAAACAGAGAGTATATATATATATATATATATATTGTTAAAATTGAGTTGCAAACAAGTGCTTGAATGGGTGATGAGAAGTGAAGCTTAGCGTGATTAAGTGATTTACATTGATTTTTCACAAAGTAGAAATGATAATAACTTGATAAGGCCTTTAGCAGGTACATCCGTGGGTGCCAAGAGGCCAAACACAGGAAACGTGTTGCCTTTTGGGATTTAACAATTAAATTTTTACCTAACAACTGATTGGCGTTGTTTTGAATACTCTGAAGTGGTGTATTAGAGATACAAAACTATTTCGAGCCCTTACCTAATAGCTTAAACTTTTTAGTTGAGCTTTGATAGTGGCCATGGAGTGTGATCATTGCTTTTACACCATTAATATGGAAGAAAGCGTTATTGTAGTCATATCATTGGTAGCCCCAAATATTTTCATCGAAGTGGTTGTCTTCTGCAAACTGGTTTCGTGCTAATAATTTTCCCATTAAATCATCGGCAGTATCATGCCTCCTTGAAGCTTAGCAAACAGGGATTCCTAACTGTACCAAGTTTTCTAGTACAGGTACTCCAAATCTGTTTCTTTTGCCATTTCTTATTTGGAAAATACAGTATTAGTTTAACCTTTGGCAATTGGATCCACTGACTCTAGAAAGGGCATTTAGGGAACAGAAACAGATGAATCAGAATTAGTAAAGTGGTTTGCGAGCAATCAGTTGGATCCCAACTCGGGGAAGGTTGTGGTAAGGCACACGTTCCTGCATCTGTTGAGTAACTATGATAAACTTTCATGTCTGGATAATTCAGCCTATAGAGCCTCAAACATCATCCTTGACACCTTTTCAGGTAAAACCGGCTGTAGCAGGATCTAGTATTGGCGTAACAGTTGCTTATGGTTTTGCTGATTCCCTGAAAAAAGCCCACAATTTAATTTTGGAGGTGATTAGGATACCATTACACTTAATATCGATGCATGCTGGAATCTACTTCACTCCAACTGTATCAACCTTCATCTAAACTAGAGAAGTACTGGGATGTCAACTGACATTAGTATGTATTTTATTGATGTTTGAAAGGGAATTGATGATAAAGTACTTGTTGAAAAATTTCTTGAGGGAGGGAGCGAGTTTACAGCCATAGTAATTGATGTGGGATCTGGATTTGATTGTCATCCTGTTGTTCTACTGCCAACTGAGGTAATAGCTTAATTTGTTTTTATCCTCTTTTCATTTTCTTCTGAACATGACCATAACAGTTTACTGGTGCTTTCCCTCTGCGTACAACATCAATTAAAAATCTCCCAGTAAGACATGAATTGAACTTATTTACTCACTTTGTCGTTATGAAAAAATTTTGAAGTATAGAAAGATGCTAATTGTCAGAAGGGATGATTTAATTTGAAATATTGCATTTAACATATTGGTGTCTGGTCGTGCTGAATCATCTAAGAGAATCTCTTGCATCAGTACTGCAAGGTTTTTTTCTGGAAAATATAAGTCAACAGATGCTGAATGATTTTATTCCGATAATGTGATGTTGATATTCATCAGGTGGAGCTTCAATTTCATGGTAGTGTTGATGTATGGGAAAAAGATGCCATATTCAATTACCGAAGAAAGTATCTTCCTACACAACAGGTAGAGTCTATCCCAGTCATGTGCTGTACAAAATGCTTTATTATGTACCCTTTTTTACCTTTCTATGCTGACGTTTTTTTTTCTTTCATTACAGGTTGCTTATCATACCCCACCTCGTTTTCCTGTAGATGTAATTGAAAAGATACGAGAAGGAGCATCTTTATTATTTCAACGGCTTGGCCTGCGTGATTTTGCCAGAATTGATGGATGGTTCTTGCCTTATTCTACCATTGTCTTCTCATCTTCTGAGGGAGAATTTGGAAATACTGATTCGGGTACTATACTATTTACTGACATTAACTTGGTAAGTTTTACTTCATCTGTAAGACAGCAGGCATTCATCCTTCCGGTGCATTTCACATGATTTTTTTGTTCTAATGCCAGATTAGTGGAATGGAGCAGACCAGTTTCTTATTTCAGCAAGCTTCAAAGGTGCCTTTTATTACCGTTTGGTGCTGTAAGCTTGAAAGAATGTTGTGGATGTGGCATCCACTTATGTGGGCTCACAATCATTCTAGATGTAAACTGCAAGTAGATTGAGCATCATACCTTTCTTTTCGTGGGGAGAAGTGAATTTAAAGATTTTAAAAAATAGGTACCTGTGGCTGAAGCGTATAAAATATTAATCTGAAATCACAATCACCTGATTTAGTATAGCATAGCATTGAGAATTATTCCTCAGGATAAGAATTTTTCTTTTGCATGCTTCCTGGGGCTCCTTGAAAGGTGCCAAAGCTTGCTTTATCAGTTATCAGTTGATGATAGAGATGGTCACCACATGCTGATTGTTATACGGTGCTGATAACACATGCTGCTTATAGAGTCTGCATGGTTCAATCTTTGGTATTTCATTTTCTATGTGGCTGCTGATAGATCTAACATTACTTCTTCATGCGAATAATTTCAATCATATATTAATATGTCTGATTAGTTTATTGATTGATCGTTAGTTTTTGTTTTCATTTTTAAGCTTCTACTTGAATCACGTTGTTCCTTTACTTTCTAGGTTGGATTCTCGCATTCAAATATTTTGCGCAGTATCATCCATCGTGCTTGTTTGAGATTTCCAAGACTTGCTTCAAACAATAAAATATCAGATCCTTCGCCAAAAACATCAAAACCTTTACAGCTAACTGAATCATTGATCCAAAGTGAAGGCACTCGTAGAGTATTTGTTATATTTGGAGGAGACACTTCAGAGCGACAAGTATCTCTTATGAGTGGAACAAATGTTTGGCTTAACTTGCAAGCTTTTGATGATGTAAGTTTGTGACTTCTGATGATATTTGTTTTAAAGATTCAAGTAATTTTAATCCAATTTTGATAAATATTAAACATAAAAGAAATTATGTATAATTCAAATGTCATGCTGTTCATGCATAGCATTGACAGTTCAAACTGCGGAAAGGATTCAGGATACAACAGAAAAATTGTACATTGATCAATAGCATGGCCGAGTGTATGAATACTGAAAGATGACCTACTTTGTGCGTAAAAGTTGGAATTCTTTGTGTATATTATAAGTATCAATTCTTAGAATTGTAATCAGATACACAACTCCTATCTTTTGATTTTGTAGGAAAACAATGTTTATGGCACAAAGCATAGTCCTTCAATTTTCTTGGTGTTTTTATTACATTTGACGTTTATTATGCATTTGATAAATATATGATTTGCATCCTAACAGTTAAAGGTGACTCCTTGTCTCCTTGCACCCTCAAATGGCCAATCTTCTAATGCGAGTTCTAGAGCAGTTTGGTTATTACCGTAAGTGCACATTTTATATCTCCATTCAGGTTCTCATTTCTGAAGCCTGTGCAAATGATATATCCTTTGAATGTAGTTACTCTCTTGTGCTGAGACACACTACAGAGGAAGTTCTTGATGCCTGCATAGAGGCAATTGAACCAGCTCGGGCTGCTTTAACATCTCAATTGCGCAGCCAAGTGATGGATGATATTATGCAAGGTTTGGGGAAGCACGGTTGCTTTGAAGGATTTGATATTGCTGATGAATTACCTACAAAATTCTCGTTGGAGGAGTGGATCAAGCTTTCTAAGAAAATTCAAGCAACCGTTTTCATTGCAGGTTCTACTTGTCTACTAAGATTTTTATTGCAGTCAAACATTGCTTGCTTTCTTTTCCTGTGATAAGAGTAGTGACATAGTAATTTAGGTTTAATCAGTGAATCCATGACTTCTTGTTACAAAGCCTAGACAAGAATCTAACAGGGAAAAATAAATCAGTGTTACATTATCAAATATAGATATCAGTGACTGCGGATGATTAATTTGAACATCCATGTAACCATCACATATACTGAATTATGTTTTTCTTTTAAGTGGAAGCTTTGAAGCAGAATATGGTGAGGTTTGCAAAAGTAACTACATGCTTTCTATCTTCATTTACATTTTTTAGTGCGTATTGTCAAGCAACATTCACGAGAAAAATTAAGTAATGATGTGTGGAAGCTTGCATTTGTTGATCGATCAGAAAAGTTACAATAATAATTGCTCTCATCAGTTTTATCTATCAGGAAATAGCTGAGAAACTGTGCTTGTTATTGTGAAACTAATTAACAAATCTGTCGCAAACTGAATGACAGTGCAGCAGAAGTAGAATGTTGAAAAGAGAACTTCTTTTGTGATTCTGTTTGTTTAGAAGCTATTGGTCAGTTAAGGGTCGTCATATGACCAACAGCAACTAAGGTGTTTCAAATCTAAGAATCTTGCCATTGGACTACATTTGCCTTTTATTGTGCATGTAATGAATTGCTGAAAACTATTGGGCTTTCTCAATTAGAGTTCCTTTGTCAGTTGCTAAATGTACAGAGTAACATATAATTTGTTGATGTAATACATTTAAACAATGTCTCTTGAATTTATTAAAATTTTAAACTTAAACTGTTGGCAGAATTAAGAAATTAGTCCATAGAGAAATATGAACGAGGCTTAAGCTATTCCCTTTTCCTATTGAACCTTCGTAAGGTTTATCTGATGTTTTCTGTAGTGCACGGGGGCATTGGTGAAGATGGTACGCTTCAGTCTATGCTGGAGGCTGAAGGAGTTCCTTACACAGGTTCATTCTAAACGTACATAGCGTGTAAAGGATTATCTCAGTGCATAATTTGATTGCTAATTTTCCTTGTGTCATCATATGAAGGTCCTGGCGTCATGGCTTCAAAGACCTGTATGGACAAAGTTGCAACATCTCAGGCTCTTAGTCATGTATGCCAAAAAATTAATTTGTTTCATTTTCCCTTTAGAGATTTGGTATCATTCCCTTTTAGAACATTATTTTTGTTAATGTGATAGGCTCATGATATGTAGAAATGAACAGCTTACAGATTTGGGAGTGCTTACCATAAAAAAAGAAGTATGGAAAAAACTGGATTTGCTAAATGCACCTGCACCCAATATTTGGCGTAGCTTGACTTCGAATCTCCAGTGTCAAACTTTATGTGTTAAACCAGCAAGGGATGGATGCTCAACGGGTGTTGCAAGATTGCGGTCAGTTTATATCTCTTATTGTTTCTAATCACTTTTTCCCATTCTGTTTCATTTGGATCAGATATTTGCAATTTTGCAGTTTGCATAACCTGAAATAATTGGTTTTAATGTAAAAAATTTCAGCGAAAAATACCCAAAATTTGGGGAAAAGAACAAAACACCAAATTCTTTTAAGAAACCAAACATATACTGTGCACCACGAATTCCGACTAGGCTAAACTTAAAACTCTTGAAGTTGGTCTAATTGTGACCTCTTTGAATGCGAAAATTTTTCTTCTGAGCAAAAACTAGAGCAGTTTCCAGATTCAATCATTTGAATATATTTCATCCAAACATCTGATTTATCTTTTTTTTAATTTTCTTTTAGTGGAGGCGAATTGTTGAATAATGAAATATTCCTAGAAATCTATGTGCCTAAGCTGAAAGGATTTGTAGTAGAACTGCTTAATATTTTATGATCAAACTATCAACAAGCATGTGGTGCTTATTTATTCATCTGCGCAGCTGTTCAGAGGACCTTGCAGTGTATGTAAAAGCATTGGAAGACTGTCTTCTACGTATTCCACCTAATACTTTGTCAAAGGTATGAAATTAGTTGGTTCTTCGATGTTCACACTTAGCTTGGACAAGATGAAGTATCGGTTGTTCTTTTTTTGTTTAACTAAACGATTGGAAAATAATCAGCTTGCAAAATGCAAATAAAGGAACGAAAACAATGATAAAAGGATGATAAGCAAGGAAATTGGATAAATATTGATCTGTGAAAGCTTATTCATGGCCGTCCATATATTTTTCTCATTCATCAAACAAATAAGTCATTGCTCGTATCAAGTCAGAAGGACATGATTTTTCTGTCGTTCCTGGATATGTGAGTTCTGTCATGTTGTGACTTTCTACCTGATTTTCTACATGTTCATTATTTACTGGTGATGATGCTGAACATTTCCAACTCTTTCACTTGAATATAGTGCTTTATATATAAAAAATGTAGCACTTCTAATGGACAGAACTCCTAACCTATCATTTGAAGTAATATTCAGTCTCACGGAACGATTGAGTTGCCCAACCCTCCTCCAGAGCTCTTGATATTTGAACCTTTCATAGAGACCGATGAGATTGTTGTTTCAACCAAATCTATGGGCGAAAATGCGCATTGCCTAATGTGGAAAGGACACAGTCGATGGGTTGAGATAACGGTTGGTGTTATAGGAAAACGTGGATCTATGCACTCATTGAGTCCCAGTGTTACAGTCAAAGAAACTGGTGATATTTTATCACTTGAGGAGAAATTTCAAGGTATGCCCTTGTAAATGTGAAATTTTAGTTGTATTTCTCCTCTATTTTGCTTGCCACTACGAATCATTAGAATGTTCATGGCTAGCATGCCATTTTCATGTTATAGGCTTGCTTGTAAGCTATACATGACTAAGATGTTATGACATGATGGTTTAACCAAGATGAACAAAAAATTATTTAATGACCACCGTTCAAGCTTCTTGTTGCTGAAATCTCAAGATTCAGGAATGTCTTGCTGCATTTATGAAGATGTTTGTTGGTTTCTCTATGGTGTCTTGATGTCGGTATTATCGTGCAGGCGGAACTGGCATAAACCTTACTCCTCCACCAGCATCAATTGTTAGGTTCGTTTTAGAAACTAATTGCAAGAATAAAAATATTTTTGTTAATTTCTTTCACTCTTCCCATATCTTTTTTCGTTTAAAGCAGTTTTCTTACAATTTTTTCTAGAAAATTTATAGCAATGCACAATTATTGAATCCGTGTACTACTGTGGTATCCCTGTTAAGCATGAAACTTATATTTATACTGTGAAGATTGTTGAAAATGGTTTTCACTTTTAGCCTGCTAATAAAGTTCATACATCTAACTCTCTCGCTTTCTTCATTTTCTTCCTTAAATTATATGTTCTCTTTGATCAATGATTTGATTAGATGAATGTGCTCTTCTTAAATCAGTAACGAGGCTTTGGAACGATGTAAACAGCATATTGAACTGATCGCAAACACTCTAAAGTTAGAAGGTTTCTCACGAATTGATGCTTTTCTTAATGTTGACAGCGGAGAGGTACGTTGATCCTTCTCCATGTTGGATATAGGGAGATTTTCTTTCTCGTTGCCGACTAATAAGAAAACCCTCGTTTCAGCTTGATATAACTGATGGCTTCTGTAATTAATTTAACGCTAGTGATAAACGGAATTTTCCTTTTGCTTTACATCATGGCCTATATATCATTACTTGCAGGTGTTGATTATAGAGGTCAATACTGTGCCTGGAATGACTCCATCTACAGTCCTGATTCACCAGGTATTTACGACAATCCTGATTCCAGACGATATGGTACACTACATGCATCTGTTTGAGAATTTGATAGGAATTGCATCTCTCTTTTACTACTGTTGTAATTAATCGAAATTAACAATGCAAGAAAGAATGGTTATAGAAAATGGAAAAGACAGTTAGTTGCTTGCGTTATAACATGTTTAGACTTTGTTGCAGGCACTAGCAGAGCAACCACCAATATATCCTAACGGGTTTTTCCGCACGTTGCTTGATTTGGCATCAGAGAGAAGAGGTATCTAAAATTCTGCAATCTTGCATAATTTCAATGTTCTGCTTTCATTCCGTCTTACATTAAAAGGAAACTCATCTTCACCTATCATGCTACGGCTTGATTCTCTGATATCAAATCGTTGCTTTTTTTAAAAAAGAAAAATGGGTTTAAGTGCAAATAAACATAATCCATGTCTATCTTTTATCATTATTTGGCTTTTGTTTAAACTTGTAACCTTCTCCATGAATCAAAAATTGCCCACTTGGCCTTCCCAACTGTTAAGATTCTTTCATGTTATGATCAACATTGCTCACATTATAATTATTAATTAAATCAAAATCAATTCTCATTAGACAATCTAATTATGTTTGGACTTATCTTTATTTTTAGTAAAATAAGCTATGATTATGTATTTAATAATTCTAACTTTCGAAAGGTAGGCTTGCAGCATGGACTGCTACTCTAAATGGGCTGTAGAAAGGCCTGTGGTTGGATCTAGTTTTTGTGTCATATTCGTGATAAATGGGTCAAACTACCGGCACACATTTAACTCCATTCAAATCTTCTTTCATGCCTTGCGTGAATGCACTTTTGAAGTAGGGTTAAAGAATCATGTTCTCCAAGTATATAATTACCCTAATAATTATAAAAATAATAGATTTTACTTTACATATATGATTTTTGAAGCTTTTACATATATAATAGCAATTTTCCTTACAAAAATAACAATTTTTTTCAGTAAATTTATTCTAAATTTAAAATAAATGTGAAGTAAATATTTTTATAAACTAAAATAAATTGAAAGTAAATAAATGTTAAATCTTAAAATCTATGATTTTTACAGATACTTTTTAAAAATTCATTATTTTTGTAATTTTTCAAAAAAAATTTATAAAAGTTTTTCTAACTTTTGACAAATTTGAAAAAATTCTCATGATTAAAAGCTTGGCGTTCAGCATACTAAATATATATATATATATATAGTGAGAATGATTTTTGTACTTTAGCTGCATACTTTTAAACTTTGTTTATAGTCAACAAGTAAGAATAATCTTAATATTAGATTAATTTGTAGCTTTAATCTAGTTAAAATTAGAGATTAGTTAAAATTGGAGATGATTTGATATTTGATTATTGAATCAAATTGAATTTTTAATATATAAAATTGAAATGAATTGAAAATTTTCGGTTTGAAGATATATAAATTAAAAGTCAATTCAGTTAGATTTTTTATTTTTTTCAATTATTTTAATTTCTAAATTAAAAATTTTAATTTTATAAAATTAAATTAAATTAAATATTTTTAAAATTTAAAATTTTTAAATCAAATTAAAATAAACTTATTAGTCAAGTTAAAATGATAGTTTCCTCACCTTAGCTGAAACATGGACACAAATTGAAGGTTTTAAGCATATAATAATATTATAAAATAAGGTAAATGTTTCCCTATGTCAACTATGATCATGTGATAAGCCTATGCATTAAACATTAAACCATTTGATTATGGGGTATTGGAGAAAAGAGAGATTTTAACTGTAAATATTTATTTAATTATATTTGTATAATTTTTCTGATTTTTAGATCGTTAGTGACATGATTTTTGACGTCATATTATCACAAACTTGATTATAGTTGTACATAAAAGATTTCCTTCAAAAAAAAAAAAAAAACAGTTTAGGAGTGAGTGATAAGGAAGAACTGGAAAAGGGAGAGAGAAAAAAAAGACAAGCTTTGCGTAGCAGCAACTTAGGAAAATTATATTTAAAATAATATAATTTATGAAAAATAAATAATAAATAAAATTAAAAAAAATTGATATAATGCAGGCATGTGGAATTTCAACTGTATGCGTGCCCGCCAGCTGCATTAACGACTTCTTGCTTCCCTGAAAGCAATTTATTTAATATCTCCACCGAAGTATTTACAAATGCATACCCATTAATTATAAAATTCAGCTTAATTTTGTAAATATATGTTTCATTTTTTCATGAAAATTTCTCGATATTATTATAAAAAAATAATTTCATAAAAATAATTGAAATTAATTATTCTAAATTTGAAGTAAATATATTTTCCGGAAAGTAATAAAGGCTAAACATTTAATAACTTATATATATATAATAAGAGACATGTTGGTAAATTATGTATCGATTAACTCATGATTGAGATAAATAAATAGGGTTGTAATTAAATATCATAGATGTTCATGTGAATTAAATATCTTATAAAGTAAAATTACATACTTTCTTTAATATTGATTAATTTTAAAAGAATTTATGATATTTTAAGGCGTTATAAAACTGACTAGTAAATATTATTCATGAAAAAATCAACAAATTATATTTTAAAAATTGAATATATTAAATTATATTTAATATATTCCATAAAGGATAGTAAAAATTGGATCTCATTGTTCGTTAGGTATACACCATTATCGTATCAACCAATTCTTTGGAAGCAAAGTTTACTTTAATTTTATATTTATTTATTTATTTATTCATACTTAATGCTCAAGATTTTCTTTCTATAATATTAATTAAAACCACAGATATTTTTATTTATATTAGTGTTAACTAATTTTAATTAATAATATACTTGTTCATTAACCACTCCCACAACTGGTTGATAGCCAACTCCTTTTTAAATTATTATTTTGTTTTACCAAATAGTTTTCAAACAATCATTAGGTTATTATGTACATATTTTATTTTTTTTTATAAATGAAATAAATCAAAAAAAATCCAAAAATAATTAACCAAATAGAATAATTTATCTTGTTATTTTTATTCTGATTTTTTAAAAATCCTTTTTATTATTTTAATTTTTAAATTAAAAATTCTAAATTTTTTTAAAAATCAAATTAAACTATTTTAAAGTTTAAAATTTTTAAACTAAATCAAATCAAACTAATCAATTTGATTTAATTTTTTCAAATCACTTTATATTCGATCTTACGAGAATTACTGAATTTAAATCTAATAGTATTCTTTCTTTTTTATTCGAACGAAAAGAAAGTGATAATAAATTAACTAAAGCTTTATATTTAAAAATTATATTTATTTGATTTAATATTTTTATTATAAAATTTATATGATAATTTCTCTAAATATAAAATTAAAATACAACATGGGTTGTTTTCTAATTTAGAGAAAGCAAAAGTCTCTTTTTTCACTTAAAATTTGATAAAGTGAGATAAATTATTAAGAGAATAAAATATTTTCTCTTAAATTTAAATTTTTTTGATGTCAATATTGAAGTTTTAAAATAAATATAATATTAATATGAATATGAACTAAAAAGGTAAGACCATAGAAAGAAGTATGAGAAGAAGAAAGATTCCAATAATTGACAAAATCATATGAAAGCTTCCTTAATCCTATTTATGTTTTACTTTAATTTTATGTTAATAGATAATTAATCCTTTTTATTTCCTTAAATTAGTATGAAATAAAGATATTAATTCACAACAAAACAATTTATACTTTTTTTCTTATGTGGGCCATTTTTTTCTATCAATCCTTAATTCATTTAATTTTAAAAATTACTAACTTTTTTTTAAAATAACAAGATATATATTTAATGTAATTTAATTTAATTCGATTTAATTCAATTTTATCTATACAAAAAAAATTTAAGTTTAAGTTTTCAAGATTTTGTTTGAATCAAAGAAATCTATACTATATAAAATCTATAAAATATATAGAATTTAAAATTTATTTGTTTCATTTAAAATATAAAATTTATGAAATTTAATAACATTCTATTAATGAAATCAAATATCTTATATTCTTTCATAAATAAAAATGAAAAAAATAAAAAAAACTAATATTTTAAATAGATATTTGAATTATATCAAAATGAAAGAATTCAAACTTACATTGAAATTTAAAATATCATCAATTTTTTATTTTTTTTATGATTAAATGATAAAATTTTATAAATTATAAACTATTTAAATTTTATTGTATACATGATTGTAAGACTTCATGAAGACATAATAATGATAATAAGAAAATATAAATTCTTCTAAAATTATATATTTTTTAAAAAATCTATATTCATTGAATTAAATTAATTTATTTTAAATATCAATTATAATTATAAAAGTATTTTGATCATCAAAATTAAAATTTGAATATATCAATAAATTATTTTTAATAAATGATAAAGATAAATAATAAAATAATAAAAATTGCCATAAAAGTAAAAGTTAACTTTCAAGTGGGGCCCACAAATAGAAATACATCGGACTCGGCTGATATTGGCAGGTCGGCTTCATCGTCTATAATGACCGACCCAAAAAAAAGACAAAGTAAAAAAAAATTAAATAAGATTATTAAAATTATAAAAATATATTCTTTAAAAAAGATATATAATTCCATCAAAAAGAAAAAACCTTACTAAAATCGAAAAATCCACCCAGTTTGGATTAAATCCAGTTATATTTTTGATTTGATAACGGCCGGGCATCCCTAATTACTCGTTCGACGGTTTCGCCGGCGGAGAGTTATTGCTTGACGGTTGACATGTGAATTGATCATAATCATAGCAAAACTTGCGCCCCACCGTCTGTTAGTTATTGTCATGCTCACTTTATTAAATTCATATTTTAAACTTAAAATTTCAATATAATTCAATAATATTTTGAATTTGCATTTTTTAGAAATGTAATAGTATTAAAATTTGGTGGGAATTTTTTATTATTACTACTCCAATAAATTTTTACATGAATCAATTGTATTATGTACGATTATAAATTCATCAATAATATAATCATGTATATTACTTTTCATTGATATCACACATGTATTACATGATACTCGATATAAAATTAATACATGTCATTACATTATCACATAATTCATATATGATAACGATAAAAAAAATTTATTAAAAAATATGCAAAATAGCTAATAAATACAAATTAATATAGTGCGTTCACCTAATGAAAAAAACAGTCAATAATTACATTGAGTAGGGCATAGTCTTATTATTTTTACCAAAAAATGAGATTTTATATTTCAATCTAAAGACATGATTATTACTAAATAGAATTATAGAAAGTCACATTTCTTAATTTTAAAGCCAAGTTAACTTTTCCAACGAAATAATTCATTTTATTATTATTGTGATGGTTAATAATAATAATAATAATACAATTCATTACCCACATCATTTTTATTTTTAATTTAGTCACTAATTATTTTTATCATAGCCAATTTATTATTTATCTTTTGTCCTGTTTTTATGTATGTGATAAATAAACAAATTTTAATTATTATAATTTAATTATATGTGTTAAATCATTTAATTATTATAATTTTATCATAGCCAAAGGTTACGTGATGTAATAAATAAATAAATTATAATTATATCATACTCGATGTATTTGAGATTATAAACTAGTTTGATAAGAAATTAAATATGTTGAGTTGAGTTACATAATATATAAATTAATTATATTAAAAGAATCATATTAATTTATTTAGGTGAAATTTAAATTTTTAATAAAATTAATATTTATAATTATATTAAAATTAATTATATTTATATATCCACATCATCCACATATCCAAATAAAATTATTTGAGGATGAACCGTTATCATGCATCATTAAATAAATGAAAATAATTAATTTAGATAATTAATGTATAAAGTAGTTGTTTAGTGATTATTATATTAATCAGAAAAAATCCAAGGAAAATAAAGTAATTAATTAATTAATATATGTAATTAAAATACTGGCTTTGATTTCCTATACTCTCACAAGACTCTCTCCACGTCTTTCTCTTGTCTGGTTCTGCTCTTGCTGTCCGTCTCTCTCACATTCATTCATTTCAATTTCTCCCTTTTCTCTTTCAATATCAGAGGAAAGAAACCGCAGAAATGAATTGAAGAAGCCGAGACAGGTTCCTTCCTTGCTGATAAAGGTCATTCTTAGGGTTTTGAGTTTCATATTTAGTGCTTTCAAGGAAAATGCCGCTGGTCAGGTATCAGATAAGAGATGAGTACGGTTTAGCCGATCCAGAGCTATATAAGGGTGCTGATAAAGATGATCCAGAGGCTCTTTTGGAAGGTGTTGCTATGGCTGGTCTCGTTGGTGTTCTACGCCAGCTCGGTGATTTATCTGAGTCAGTTTCTCATTCAAATTTGTTTTCGTTTCATTGATTTGGCTTTGTCTGTGGATGATGAATTCTGCTTTGTTCAGTGAAATTGTGTTTTGAGCTTTCTGTTCTTTTTTTTGTCCTTCAATTATCGTGTTGCTGCTTTAGGAATATGGTTGCGGATTCTGATTCTTTTAATTTATTAACTGTTTTACTTTTCACATTATGAAATTATTGGAAATCCAAGTTTTACTACTTTTTTCGAAAAAAAAAAAAGAACACTGATGTATGAAGTTCGAATTTTGTGGTTACTTTGCTTCTCATTGTATTCTCTTGTTAAAATATTAAAGGAGCTCTTACTTGTACTTATCTTGAATTGGCCGATGATGTGTTACCTCCTTAATTTAGTTTTGTTCTATTTGAGGATTATTGAACATGTTTTGCGAGTTTAGTTTTTGGAATTGAATTCTTGTTGTTTTTGCGAGCTGAATTTTTGGTTTAGATCTGTTGTAATGGAAAATTTCTTGTGTTGCGCTCCTTCTTTTCACATTTCCTAAAAATTGTGGTTACTACTCGTTGTTTATTTTGAATCTTGTTTGATTTAGATTTTCAAAAGAACGAATCATATGCAGGAATTCATTTCTGAAATTAACCGACTGAATTGACTTCTTGCATTTTTTCCTATTTTGTCAACGTCATAGAATTTGATGATCTTTTAGATATTACTGTAGGATTGTATACTAAATTATATGTTTATTCGAATTTTCTTGTGGTTGTTAGATTTGCCGCTGATGTATTTCACGGTTTGCATGAAGAAGTAATGTCAACTGCTGCAAGAGGCCACGGCCTAATAGCTCGCGTTCAGCAGCTTGAGGCTGAAGCTTGTTCAATTGAGAAAGCATTTCTCTCACAAACTGATCAGTCACCATTCTTTACCAATACAGGTTAGAGAACTCTCTGTACTTATTTTGTATGAGAGCTTACTTTCTCTTGCTGGTAAGTTCATATGGATTGTGTGAATATTTGCCTCATTAACCAGGAATTCAAACTTTTCCTCTGGATGTCATACAATTTGAAATAAATAAGAAGCACTGAATATAAGCTAATTACTGTCACTTGCAACGGCACTTAGGGTCCTAGTAACCCTAGCGGGTCATTTGATTTGTTTCAGGAAGTGCAATATGATTCTTTTAAACATTGTGACATGATTATTCAGTGCATAGCATTTGGTGAGACATTTAGTTATCTTTTGCAGTTTATTTGTTTTTCCCCGTGCCCATGTTCATCCAAATAGAAGCTTTATCTGTTTCCCTTTTGATGTAAATCCTTCATAAGACGCACAGATTGCTTTTATTTGTTGTTATGTGGATGATCCACTTCTCTGGAATAGTTAGGTTTCTCATGTCTAAGATAACTAGCATTTATGTTTGCAATGCAAAAACTACTGTTATTTTAATGCATAATCTTTTTGTAGGCGTTGAGTGGCATCCTAACTTGCGTGCAGAGGAGAATCTGATCGCTTGTGGGGACTTACCTCGTTTTGTGAGGGATTCTTATGAAGAATGCCGTGGTCCCCCACAGTTATTTCTTCTAGACAAGTATGAGCCTTAGAAATTTCTTGATCGATATTATGTTGTCTAATGTATTCATTATATGGGTAGGGTAAAAAACTTATGCTTACTGGATTTTGACAGGTTTGATGTTGCGGGTGCTGGAGCATGTTTGAAGCGTTACACTGATCCATCACTATTTAAAGTTGAAGCAGCATCCTCTGGAAGAGAATCTTGGAGAGAGAAGAAAATGCGAAAAGTGAAGGTATGCAGTAAAAGTTTACTGGTATATCAGATCCATTCTTGGTTCATGCCTGTTCCTGTTAGTATTTGTCAGTATAAGTTACAGACCTTTCTAATAATATTGTTTAAGCAAATCATCTTTCTTTGCTGATACGGTCATATGGCTTACCTGAATATAACCAAAGTAAATTGTATGGAAGTGGCAACCTTAATCGCTTGCACTGATTTGATAGCTCAAATGGACAAACAGGGCTGGCATTCATTGTTTTATAATGTATCAGGGTAATTATGTCTTAACCTGGGTCATGGTATTCTTTGGGTTCAAATTGGAATCTGACTAATAGTAACTACTGTTAAATCGGTCAGCTTCTTGTTCATTGTCTTCCGGCTTCTGCTTTTGATTTTCTCTTTGATATTCTTGGATATATATTATTTTTTTACTAATCCTCTGTAGCCTTTAAGAGCAGCTTGCAGGCTTAACCTTTGAGTCTCAAATCCAAAGTGATTTGCTTATGAAGTGTATACTTTGAACTTGCGGATGACATTTATTTTGGAGGTTATTTTGTTAATCCATGATCACTAGCCGAAAACTCCATTTTTGGATATCAAGCTGTAATCATTAGTTAGCAGTTGGAATATTAGAGTTGACGTGGTTTCTATGTGAGTATTGATTGGTAAAATTAGAACAAGAGGGTGTACGCTTCTCAAGTTCTAGCTATTGCATTTTAACAAATAGAAATAGAATCATAAGGTTTACAGTGGGTTAACATGAAATCTTGAACTATTATGGATGCTAAATTTTTACCCCTTAAGGACTACGGTTCCTGGAGTAGTACTTTAGGCTATAGTTGGATAAGGTTACTCCTACATGTTTGGTCAATTTGATTTTTCAAAGGGTTGGAAGTGATTCGCATATTGTTCTTGAGCTGTAGGCCTTCTGAAATTCATTTGTAATCTGTGAAATTGAGCACATGCTGTCACATAAGGAGCTTAAATGATTAATTACTGAGTGCTTGCTGAACTGTATGACATTGCAGTTTCATCCTATTTTACTTCAAAATTAATAAATTATGTTCTGAAATGTAAATTTTATGAAGAATTGTATGATTTAATTTTTAATTGTGAAAGTATGAGTGTCTTGTCAAATATAACTTTATCTGTTTAGAAGGATCATTAGTAAATGATATGTATGAATTATTTTACCTTTGTACAGTAACGTATATTGTATTTGTCAGTTACTATTAATTTTATGGCTTCTGAGAAGTGTCAATCAATCAAAACGATATTTCTACATCACTATGTCGCAAAATATGTTTTTAAGAAACAAAATTACGAAAAGGTTGGTACACATTGTTTTATCATCTATCTTATATAGAGTTATCAGAAAAAAAAAAAAGGAAAAATAATTACATACAGCACGGTGCATGTGGTTTCAAATTGTCTTTAGCTATTTTCTAGTGGCACTGAATTTTTTTTTTTTCAGCTTTTAAGTTTATACTGTCATTCAGCATGGTGGCATCTTTCTTTCAAATGCTTTATTCTAATAATGCTCAACATGTAATTTAATCCTTTACCTTTAGCAGAAGAAAGGATCACGGTGGAGGAATGGAGAAACTCCAGAAATCATGCCAACATCACATGCAAAGTGAGGCTTTTATCTATATTTTGTGCATTGAGTCATTGTTGAACAAGTTGCCAGGTTCTATATGTGGTGGATTGGTGATGTAATTTACTGTTGAATTGTGCAGATTACATCAGTTATTTTTGGAGGAGCGTGTTGGGAACAGTCATTATGATCCTGCACGTCTTGTGAAATTGAAGCGGAGACAAATAAATGGATCTATGTTTGATCTGAAATCTGGAAAAAGTTACATGGAGAAATTCCTGGGAACTCCTTCACCAGAAGATAAAGCAGTTTGCGAGGCTTCTGTTAATCAGTCTCCATTGAGACTGACATTGGATAATTCTAGTGAATCAGGGCTGGAAATACTTGAGATAAAGACTATAAGTCCTACAAGAAAGTCCAGAAACGGAATGGAAAGCATGGATTCTTCTCCTACCACAGAGAAAAGTGTGATGAAATCTTTTACGGATGACTCAGATGAAGAGGTTGTCACTAGAGAAATAGTGAAGGTTGCCGACCCAATATCTGATGGCAAGGATGGTATATCTCTGTATAACATTCATAAGACGGGAAATGAAGATAAATGGGCTGTTGATGGGGGCAGAAAGACTGAGAAAAGCCTAGAGGGGGGCCATTCTGATGACTTGGTGAGTGAGGTGGACAATTATGTGGATGCTCTTGCTACCATGGAATCAGAAATGGAAACAGATAACGATTACAGACTTGAAGATGGTAATGGTTATCTGAAGGTTGGAGAACACAGGACAGATTCTGAGACCAACAGGGAACATCTGGATGCACCATCTAATTTTTCCGATCCTTACTCATTTGGAAATTCCGTTGTCTCTGATGATGGGAAAAGTTCACCTAAGAAAGGAAGATCCAGTTTTTCCTACTCAGATTCTCTCAGCGATGTGTCTGAGCATTCACCATCTGACAGTGAAGGGGCAGTGGAAGCGTTCCCTAACAAAAATTGTGCATCGGAGGTTTTGGATGCGGCATTGGACAAATCATCTGTTCAAGAAATGCAACCCGGTGAGCTTGTAGTTCATAATAATATGCGCAGCAAGGAGGACACAATCCCCAGTACTGGAGAAGCATCTTGTAGTTCTCATCTTTCAGATTCAAACTCCTTGCTTCCACCTTCAGTTTCTGTTGGAAATACGGTTGTAGTTTCCTCACAAGAAACTGTTTTAGATGAATCACATTCCAAGAGTCTTAACCTTGGTTCTGATTCACTAAAAGCTAACCAAAATGCAGCAGATTTGCCTGATTCTTTCATAATTTTATCCAATTCATCCCAGGAATATCATAGTCATTCAGCTGTAGAATTTTCTGAAGGTTTTCCTGCGGAAGAGGTGTACCATGAAGATCCAGATGTGTCTGTATGTATATCAAACACATCATATCTGGAAAAGGAAGGTGGTGATAGTTCTGCAAGTGAAATGCTTCAAACAGAGTATGCAGATGGAATTAAAGAGAAAATTGAATCTCCAGATTTAGGTATTTCACTGCCAAGGGAACAGCTTTTTTCCTTGGTTCTCCAAGAAGTTGCCATGGATACAGGTGTTACACAGCTGTCTGAAAGTTTAGATGTGGTAAAGCCTGTTGAAATGGATTCTGAAATTAAAGACGTAAGCGGAGAGACAAGAGTTGAAGTAGAAAATTTAACAAGCTTGGTGGAACCTGCAGAGGTTGATAGCACTAAGGAGAAGAAATGCTCAGATATAGCTGTTGATGTTTCACAAGATGCAAATGACTTGATAGAAGCTGCTAGCAAAGTGGATGTAGAAGGGAAGGATTCTGAGGATGAAAATAATTATTCAGATAAATTTGGCTTCAGCGATCATGTAAACTTGGATGAAGATGTGGTTACTTCTCCTGTTGCTGATGCCACTCTTTCTGAGAATCATTGTCCTCATTCAAAAGAAATGGACTTCGATGAGGTAGTTACATCAGAATGTTGCGTGGCATTGGAGAAACAAAAGGAAGCGGAACAAGGGGATGATGCTTTTACAGATGAGAACTCCAGTTCATACAAGTTGGTCTCAGATGGCCAATCAAATATGGATGTGTTCGAAAATGTTCATAAATCAGATCCCTTTGATCAAACACTACATAGAAACAGCTCTGATGTTACTCATATCACCACTGTTCTGTCTTCAGTTAACAATCATGAGTGGGGAACAAAAGATGCTCACTTGAGAAATTGTATAGATTCTAATGAACATATTTTCAATTTTCCCATCTGTAATACCTCAGAGTTAGAAACTGCTTTTGAGCAACAATCACCAGCATTCAAAGCTGATCAAATTCTGGGAGAACGTACCCTTGAAGTCATGGATGAAGTAAATTCTGAGTCGTTTGATCTTCAGCAATCACCTCCTTGTCATATTGCAGATCCTGGAATTCCTTTGGAGAGGTCACTGCAATTGCAATCGGATCAAGCCACAACAGAATATTTGCAAGCTTGTGAAACTAGTCCCAAGTCATCAAACATACAGTCTGAACTGATAGAGAGAAGTGACATGGGTCAGGAAAGATGCCTTGATTCTTCTGCCAAACAAGAAGTTCTCCCAGGCCTAGGACTTCCAACACAATCAGCAGGTCAGGAAATTAATGGTACAGTGATATCTAAGAATCCATTTGAATCTGCCTTTCCTAGCTTTGGTCCACTTCCTGAAAATTTAGAGGAGATGCCACCACTGCCACCATTGCCACCCATGCAATGGAGACTAGGAAAGTCACTACCTGCTGGACTAGCACCACAGGGAGAATGGCCTTTTCATGGTCAGGATACTTTGTTGCCAACACAGTCATTTACAGCTGATGAGGAATTTCAAGCTGATTCTGTTTCATTCACCAGAGGGAACGTGCAGCCTTCAAACTCATTTTTATGTGTTGCATCTGATATTCAGAGGTCAGAATGCTCGCCTGCTAATTCAGTTGAGAGTTCTGTGCAGCCAAGTTGGTTCTCAACGGAGATGCCAACTGTTGCCACCGAAGCAAGCATCCATCAGGGTGATCTATCATTTGAGGAAATCCAAAAGTTGAACCCGTTCTTGAATATACCAGAAACAAAGAGTGAGGGACTTGAAGATGATTTCCTTGCATCAAGAGGAAACCCTGTAGGATCAAGTTCAGACCATCGAACATCACTGGCTACAGTAGAACCCACCGAAAGTGAAGTTGATCCTGGACCTTCAGATAGCCTGCAAAGCAGATACTTGAGCGAAGGGACTCCTCAATCAATTTCAGAGGCAAAGGCACCAGAGAACAGGTCGCAAAATGCAGAAGGAGAAGAAAGGATTTCTCTTCACAAGTCTATATTGCCACCAGCTGCACTAGAAGACCAACCAAGTCTTGACGTAGTAACTTCACATGTAAAGAATAGTTTGCAAGATGCAGAAGGAGAAGAAAGGAATTCTTCCGACGAGTCTAAATTGCCACCATCTGTGCTAGAAGACCGACTACAGCATGATGTAGCAACGTCGTCTGTAAACACTACATGTTCGCAGACAACATCAGCTTTGCCGCCTACCTATGAGATTGGGAAGCTGAATGGGAGCAAGCTTCCTCGTCCCAGAAATCCTCTCATTGATGCTGTTGCTGCACATGGCATAGGCAAGGTAACGGAGATTTCAGTGAGTTGTATTTGAACTTCTTCATACAATGTCTTATGCATGCGAAAAGTAGTCATATTCTGAAATTTTTGAACCTTCTGCAGTTGAGGAAGGTAACAGAACGAGTCCATCCTCAAATTGGTCAAAAGGCAGATGAAAGAGATTCATTGCTAGAACAGATACGAAACAAGGTTAAACCTTTAATACATTCTTCCATTTTTTAAATGTCACATTCCCTTTATTTGGATTCATTTGTGTTCCTTGCTACCCCGTACAGTCCTTTAACTTAAAGCCTACGGCAGTAACAAGGCCTAGTATTCAAGGAATTCAGGGTCCAAAAACTAACTTGAAGGTTGCTGCCCTATTGGAGAAAGCCAATGCAATCCGCCAGGTTTCTCTCTCTCTCTCTCTCTCTCCCCTCTCCCTCTTTCCCCTCTTTCCACCTATCTGTATGCAAATACAAACATGTAATGCTAAAATTTTTCTGAAATAGGCATTGACTGGAAGTGACGAAGATGATGATTCAGACAGCTGGAGTGATTCTTGAGAGAACACACATGCAGCATTGATCCGCAGTGGTTTGCTGCCTCGCTGCTTTGTAGATACACACATGATATTCTTCTCTGTACTAAATTTATGTATAGTTTCTCCCATTTCGTTCCGTCTTCTCTTATCACGCGCATTCATCGAAGTGCCTTTCGGGTATTAGGATGCCGCCTTCCGCTATCATTTGAATTGCGAGGGTGGGGGGTGAAGTGCAAGTTTTACTAGAATGTTAGAGCGTGTCGTGTGCTGTATTGGTTTTTTGGGAGGTGTAAATTGTGCTGTTGGGAATGTTATAAATTGTAGTGTAGCGAACTTCTAATGAAATTTTGTTATACTGTCAAATTCATTACTGGAATTATGGTTCTATTACTCCTCCTACTTCCACATTTAATTTAATTTAGCTCATTATAATTTCTAAATTCAATTATGAATCAATTAATTTTACAATAACAAATGTCGGTTGATTTTTATTAAATATCTTTTTATGTACTAACAATCAATATAAAATTAATAAATATTTGATATTTAATAAAAATTGATATATGTTATTATATTATTAGTGGATTCATTTAAATCATGTAAGAATTTTTTGTATAAATATTTATTTTGTATTGGGTTTCAATTGGACTTGTAGCAATTAACTATTTAAAATTTGATTTGATAAATAAATCGAGTTTAATTTATTATTTATATAAAAATAATTTAATTTATAAATTTATAATAGTGTAAATATATAAAAAAGCCTAATAGATGTGCCTCGTATTCATTGTAGAGGCCTTGCTGTCAACATTTAAGACACTCGTGGTCCTGGGAACCCAAACAAAATAAATAATTCCACGTCAAAATCAGAAAAAAATTCAAATATGTTAATTTTTTTAAAAAAAATGTGAAGATAATAAGTTCTAATAATATTTATAAAAATTGTATTTTTAAAAAATTGAAAATTTAATGCAAAATTTGAAAAGATTTTATATAAATTTAATATTGATTTAATGATAAAAATAGATAATTATTATTTTTGTGAAAATTTAAAAACCATTTATAATCATATATTAAACTTATCCATGGAATCTTACGGCGGAAGGATCAGAATCTGTTTTAACAAACAGAAGAAAAGAAAATCGGAAAGGCCATGAACGACTGTTTCATGTGAAGTCCAGCGACTGACTCACCAGAAGATCAAGTGGCAAGCAACTAGAATCCAGTTGAAGCTCTGAAAGACAATTCAAGAAGAAGAAGCACAAACAATGGAGGTTGAAACACCGTTTAACGAACAAGGAAAGGAAATGGAAGCATCTTGTTTTCAAGAAAAACCTCTCTCTCAATCTTTGATCAGATATCTGTACATTGCTCAATTTTTAGCAAGATGGGATGTCAGGTTATCTCCATCTTCACTCTCCATGCATTTTTCACGTTTTTATTATTTTGAGTATTCGGTTGTTTTTTCTCTTCTGTCGTTATCAAGCAGTAACAAATTCAGCAAGTTAAGATTCTAGCTGTTAGAAATGGTGAGATCATTGATACTGACTAGATGCTGTTTTTGGTGTGATATTGATCATGGGTTTGTTTGCAGAATGTGGGAATTTTCAGTTGGTGTTTACATGATCACTCTCTGGCCAAATTCTTTAACTTTTGCTGCTATTTATGGCGCTGTTGAATCTGCCTCTTCTGCTTTATTTGGTCCTGTAGTCGGACAATGGGCGCAGAAGCTTTCATATGTCAAGGTCTCCTTCACACCTTAATTATGCATTTCCAGCATTCCGACCGATACGATTACTAAATTAAACAGCTTTTCTTTTGACAAGTTGTCTGTTGAAAGATTTCTGGATTCAGCCATAGAATTGGAAGCATTCATTTGCCTGTTATATGTCTATGTTCTTTTTGTTAGCAGGTTCTTCGAATTTGGTTGGTGACTCAGAATCTGTCTTTCATGCTTGCCGGTTGCTCAGTAATTACCTTACTGTACTTTTCAACCTTGAAATCCACAAATTTCACAGCTTTCATCTTCCTTGTGATTCTGACCAACATTGCCGGAGCTGTTGGCGTGCTTTCCACCGTTGCCGGTACTATCTTAATCGAAAGAGAATGGTAAATTCATGAATTTCAGACTTGATTTTGAGGATAATACTAATGACTTGAAGACTTCAAAACTTTATTGTAGATGGATGATGGGTAATTTCCAAGTGCAGGGTAGTTGTTATATCAGAAGGCCATCCTCCAAGTGTTCTAACAAATATGAATTCAGTTATTAGAAGAATTGATCTAACCTGCAAGCTTCTTGCTCCAGTTGTTGCTGGTTTCATTACAGTTTTATTTCGGTTAAAGCCTCTGCCATGGCTTTAGCTATCTGGAATAGCTCGGCAGTTCTGCTGGAATATTGGCTATTTATTTCTGTATATGAAGGCATTCCTGCTTTGGGTGAAAATGGCCGGAACCAGGCTGCGGAACTTTCACCAACATGTAATTCAGAAAAGGGTAAAGCTGTCTGCAAACAACCAGAGGACTCGCATCCTGGGAATGTGGTAAACACAGAATTGGAGGAAAAGGGATGGATTAGAAGAATATCCAAGAGGGTTTCAAAGGCTCCTTTTGTTCTTGCTTGGAAAGTGTACTTACGCGAAGATGTTGTGCTCCCTGGAGTTTCTCTGGCGCTATTATATTTTACAGTTCTTAGGTGGGAGTTTCTCAATTCTGTCTCTGTCAGTGAAATAGTATTTCCAGGGTGCATTTCCATGATCTATTTGTCTTTGTTGCTACAGCTTTGGAACCTTGATGACTGCAACATTGAAATGGGAAGGCGTACCAGCTTTCGTGATTGCTATAGCACGAGGAATAAGTGCAATAATCGGAATCGGAGCAACTGTTGTATACCCAATTCTGCATTCTCGGATTTCTACTCTGAAAACAGGACTCTGGTCAATCTGGTCTCAGGTATGTACATACTGTTTATCGGACTGATCCTACTTCAGGATTCCGCCTTCAGAATTTTTTATCGTCGTCATTATGTATTCTTCCTGCAGTGGACTTGCCTCTTGATCTGCATCGGTTCGATATGGGTCAAAAATCATCACCTGGCAGCATATATGCTGATGGCTGGAGTAGCAACATCTCGACTTGGCTTGTGGATGTTTGACTTATCAGTAACCCAGCAAATGCAGGTGAATCAGAACCATCTTGCGAGAATGTTTTCAAGTTGTTCTTTTGTGCTGATCTTCTACTGAATTTCTGCTCCTGCTAATTTTTCTTCCCCCGGAAAGAATCACCATTTTCATTCCTGACAGCTAACCATGTCTTTTCCAATGGCATAACAACATACAGGATCATGTTCCTGAATCAGATCGTTGTATAGTTGGAGGTGTACAGAATTCTCTTCAATCGATCCTGGATTTATGTAGTTATCTCATGGGAATATTCATCTCCAATCCAGCGGTAAATAATCATCATAAACTTTTGTCAAATCTCGTAAAACAACGACAATGAAAAAGATCATAGTCCTCGCAGATTCTCTCTTACATTCAAGCAGCCTGCGATTGGGTAAAACCAGAAGTTCTAATATTAACTTAAACTGATTTTCAGGATTTCTGGCAGTTGAGTGTATCATCTTTCGGAGCAGTAACATTTGCTGCAATACTGTACAGCGGGCATCTATTACCTACTTCAGGGCAGCAAGTCTCTTCATCTTAAGCTTTTTCTAAGCCAGAAAATCAACATCTTTATCATTTAGAATTCATAGTTGACAAGAAAACCCAAGATGGAAATCTCACGGCAGCGAGCTTTTTGACTTTATGCAATGTGGTAATATATAATATGTATTATTTCTAGTCCTCATTTGCCGTACAATAAGACTATTCTGAATCTGATCGGGTCTTTTCATAGGCAGGTTCAATGGTTATTTACTCCAGCCTTTATCCGTACCAGTCCACACTTGGGGATTTGGTCAAATGAGAAATTTCTTTGTGCGAGATTATAAATTATTGATGGGTTTTTAATTCAATGAATGGGGTTTATATAAAAAATTTTCTTATCTATAAATATTAATATTTATAAATTTAAATATTAATGTATACAATTTTGATATTATATTAAAAGAATTATTCGATGAAATTATAATTTACAATATTTAATTTGTTAATTTTTCTTAAAATTATATTATTTTAATTTTAATTTTATTAATTAATAGTTTTATTTATCAAGATAATTATATTAAATGGATATCAAATTCGATTAAAATTTTAAATTATATTTTAATTAACTATAAATTTATTATACTTGATGGAATAATTATCTTTAAATTGGAGGCTGAATGAAATATAATTTTGCAAAAATAATTTAAATAATGAAAAAGTTTGTTATAATTTTAAAACGATATATTTATTTAAGGGAAAAGGAATTTAAAAGTCAAAAATAAAAAGAGAAAGGCCAAAAAGTCAAAGTTATACGGTTTGTACCGAAACACGTACACGAAGGCATTCCACGGCTTCTAAGCGTAAGCAACGTGTCACCCTCTACCAAGTTGACCTTCTCCTCCAATCCTATTTCCCATCCAAATTCATATTTTTTTGACAAAATATTTTAATATTTAATATTTCGTGTCTAGTTCTAAATTTCAACTATTAAAATTCTAAATATTTTAACATCATCATATCTAAAATTTTGTTTATATCCAAAATATCTTTAGTCAATGAAATTATTAATCAAATATTATTTTGTGGCTTTATTTTAATTTTCTAAATAAAATAATTTGTATAAACTTCTAAATTTTGTGAAGAATATTTATACTATTAAAATATAATATTATTTTTATTTGAATTGTATGTTTATTATCAATTTTTTAATTAAAAAATTATAATATAAATGGTCAATGATTATGTTTAAATAAATTTATTACAAATATTTTTGATCAATAAATAATTAAGATAAATTATTTTTTATAAAAAATAATTAAATTATTGATATCAATTATTTTATATTCAAATTAAATAAAATTTGTAATAAATATTATATATTAAATATAATTAAAAATAATTATACCGAAAGATGTAGCTCAATTAACTTAAATATTTTGATTTAATATTGATTATATATACATATAAATTAAATTTGTAGATGAAAATGTTCTTTTTTGATAATAAAAAAAAGATAAAGCTGATAATAAATTCTATTATGTTAGAATGGATATTAACTAAAATTGGAAAAATATTTGATAAATAGATAAAAATAAAATAAAAATGAAAATTAGAATGTCTTATGGGGAGGGGGAGTAGTTATCTGAGTGAGGTGGGTAGTGCGAGAGGCCACCAATAAGTACGGCTGAATAAATAATTTATCTAATAATAATAATAATAAAAGCAGTTTTAGAGGGAGGGAGGGAGGGAGGGTGGTGGGGTCATTCATATATAACTATTTCTAGAAAGTGTTTTAAAAAATTCCAACTCTTTTTAACCTTTTTCAATAATTATTAATACCCTTTTTCCTCATTAGAATCTTTCCCCCATATCATTTTCTTATTTATTTATTTATTTATTCGTTTTTCTTTTCTCTAAAAAAAATAATAAAAACATGCCCCTTATATATATATATATATATAAATATATATATATATATATATATATATAAGCTTACTTGAGAAATTATAAAAATAATGAATTTTATTTTTTTGTTTTATATCCATGTGAAAATGATTTTTAAAGTTATATAAAAATGAGAATATTTCATAAAAATAATGAATTTGTATTAAATATTATTATATAATATGATATTTAGAAAAAATTGGACGTACTGATTGCACTTGAATCTGTCCTTCCCCAGATAAGTCTCCACCGAATGAGATGGTCCATCTTTCTGATGACCATACCCCTCTTTTTTTCTTTTCTCTTTTCTCTCTTTTGCCCTTCCTTTTTACTTCTTGTCCTTATTGTCCTTTCTGTACGGCAATCCTCCTTCCTTCTTCAACTGACATTTTTACCCCTCCTCCCTCCCTCCCCCGTTTACTATGTTTATCTACTTTTCCAGAACACATGAAGGGTAATTTAGTCCACATGCAGGAGAAGATTTGCTTTTAATCGCAGTTCTACAAAGGAAGGCAAAGGCCATTACCGTAATTTGATTTTCTTCGTCTTCAACTCCCTTTCATCAACTAACCGAACCCATACGGTGTCCAGACCTTATTACTGGCTTTATGCTACTTCAATTCTTGAGTATATCTTCTTATAGAAACACCCATTTTCTCTGCCTTTCCTTCTTTGACAATCCTTAATAATCCAAAACCAAGATTCAAATTCTGTTTATCTTCTGATCATTGCCATGAAGAAGCAAAAGATAATGGAATTCAGTACTGTCAGCAAGGATAACAATGACAATTTCTTCGATCTTTTGTCAGAAGAGATCATTTTCTCAATCTTAGACTTTCTTGAATCGTACCCGCTTGATAGAAAGTCATTTTCTTTAGTATGCAAATCATTCTACTCTATAGAGTCCAAACACCGCCAAATTCTCAAGCCTTTGCGCCAAGAACACCTTCCGAGGATTCTCAACAGATACCCACATGTTTCTCATCTAGATCTCTCACTCTGTCCTCGAATAAATGACACATCTTTAGCTGTAATATCAAATTCTTGCAAAAATTCTTTGAGATCTGTTGATCTTTCGCGTTCTAGATTTTTTTCTTATGTTGGGTTGATGAGTTTGGCTTTGAATTGCAAGAATTTGGTGGATATTGACTTGTCTAATGCGACTGAGCTGAGAGATGCGGCGGCTTCTGCAATAGCCGAGGCTAAGAATCTCGAAAGGTTGTGGTTGGGAAGGTGTAAGCTGATTACTGATATGGGTGTTGGGTGTATTGCTGTGGGTTGCAAGAAGTTGAAATTAATAAGCTTGAAATGGTGTTTAGGTGTTACCGATTTAGGTGTTGGTTTGATCGCTGTTAAGTGTGAAGAGATTCGAAGTTTAGATCTTTCTTATTTGCCGGTAAGATCTTCTCTCCGTGTCTGTTGAACATTTACCTTTTCAAGTTTTTGTTAATTGGATTCAGGCATTTGGATAAGTATGAGTGTACAACTTCCTGCTGCTTAGAAGATTTCCTTCTTGATTTCCATGTGTTTTCCTTGGTGCCAGATTACGAGCAAGTGCTTGCCTTCTATTTTGAAACTACAACACCTTGAAGATTTGGTTCTTGAAGGATGTTTCGGAATTGATGATGATGGTCTTACATCCCTTGAGCATCACTGCAAATCAATCAAGGTATATTATCTCATGGTTTGACTTAAGCCAAATTTATATATCTTGTTCATGAATTCATATCAAACTTGAGAAGCGATTAGATATGTTTCATTTATTTCAGCTGAATGGGATGTCAGCTTTGATCTGCCAGAATTTCGCCTGACGTTTTACTTCCATTTGTTTTGACAGAGACTTGATCTGTCAAGTTGTCAGCATTTTAGTCATGTTGGTGTGTCTTTTCTCGTCAGTGGTGCTGGAGATTTAGAGCAGCTGACCTTAGCATATAGCTCGCATGTAAGCTATTTTAGGCAATTTTTTTTATATATGTTTGGGCATTTTTCTTTTCATAGATCACTTATCGACAATGTGGTGATAATGGTGTTTTTCAGGTCACTCTAGCTCTTGCTGATAGTCTGAAAAAGCTTTCAGGATTGCAATCTGTCAAACTTGACGGTTGTATGATTACCTCGGCTGGATTGAAGGCCCTTGGAAACTGGTGTACCTCTCTAAATGAACTGAGCTTAAGTAAGTGTATGGGAGTGACAGATGAAGGTTTCTCCTGTCTTATAACGAAACAAAGCAAGTTGAGGATGCTAGACATCACGTGTTGTCGCAAGATAACTGACATTTCCATTTCTCATATCACGAGTTCGTGTCCAAATCTTACTTCTCTCAGAATGGAGTCATGCACTCTGGTTTCTAGAGAAGCATTTGTCCTGATTGGACAGCGATGCCAGTTGCTTGAGGAGCTCGATTTAACGGATAATGAAATCGACAATGAAGGTTACTCATCTGCTCTTCTGTAATGTAAATGCAAACTGATTTCTTAGCAGGAAACACTGATTTTATTATTGTCACTCTCTTACACAACAGGTCTAAAATCAATCTCTAGATGTTCCAAGCTCACCAGCTTGAAGTTAGGAATTTGCCTGAACATTAGTGATGAGGGACTTGCTTATGTGGGCATGCACTGCAATAGACTCACTGAGCTTGACTTATACAGGTATCAACTTGCAATTTCAGTTTTCGTTTTCTTTTCGTTATCCTTATTCTATAGGGGCAAGTCAGCCTGATTTTGTGTATGGATTTTGCTGGCTGATTTTCAGGTCTGCTGGAGTAACAGATTCAGGGATTCTAGCAATTGCTTCTGGTTGCCCTGACCTTGAGATGATTAATATGTCCTACTGCAAAGACATTACAGATAGTTCTTTGATGTCGCTCGCAAAATGCAAGAGGTTGAACACGTTTGAAAGTCGAGGGTGCCCTTTGATAACATCATCGGGTCTAGCAGCGATTGCTGTGGGCTGTAAGCAAATCACCAAGTTAGATATGAAAAAATGCCCCAACATTGATGATGCTGGCATGCTTTCGCTTGCTCACTTCTCTCAAAACCTCAGACAGGTATCCTCCCTCGTCTCCTGTCCGCCAACCTATTGCATCTCGAACTATGGCTAATGCTATAATAACACATCGTTCTTTGTTTATGCAGATTAATTTATCATATAGCTCGATCACAGACGTGGGGCTCTTGTCCCTTGCCAGCATCAGCTGTTTGCAAAACATGACAGTCTTGCACTTGAAGGGCTTGACTCCTAGTGGATTGGCGGCTGCATTATTAGCCTGCGGAGGACTAACAAAAGTAAAGCTCCACGCATCCTTTAAATCTTTGCTTCCCCAGCCTCTTTTTGAACATTTAGGAGCTCGTGGATGTGTGTTTGAGTGGAGAGACAAAGTGATTCAGGTAATCTCATTTATAATCATAGCTCCTCTATTCCAGTTCTGCAAATTCAGCGGATAATCATAGCATGCTGTTTTGGATTGTTGACAGGCTGAATTGGATCCAAAATGCTGGAAATTACTGTTGGAAGATATAATCCCTTGAAAATTTTGAAGGGTTTTCTCTTTGAGCATATTTTTGTCAAGGAGACAAGTCTGAAACCTCCATTTCTGGAAAACTTGGAGAAGTCCAAGTCCCCCATTGTCCGCATCATGTAGTAAGTTTGAAGGTTCATGTAATGATTGTCCTTGCATAGAATTCAAAGCTTGATTTTGATTGAAACCCACAAGAGAAAATTAACCAAATCATCATCTTATTCTTAGCGTGGTGGAAAGTTGATCTGGAAGAGAAGTGTATTGTTGTTCATTGTATAGTGTTTCTGACAAATGAATATTTCTTCATCACTTCATTGGAATTTCTCGTTCCAAGTTGCTGGGAACTTTCCACTTACATATACACTTAAAAAGCAGTTTAAAAGAAGCTAGTTATGAAATCATTTACAGGGTAATGATCAAATTATACTTGAACCTATTGAATGGTATAAAATTCAACTCAATGATAGTATTATTTTAGGTACGGTAAAAAGTGGTGGAAGAATCATCAAATAACATTTGAATTTCACAAACTTCAATCCCAAAATGTCCAACTTTGTTTAAACTTTTGAACAAAATCCCATGAGAAAAGAACTACCTGTCCAGGAAGTCAAAAAAAAGGTCCTACCGGGAGTCGAACCCAGGTCGCTGGATTCAAAGTCCAGAGTGCTAACCACTACACCATAGAACCAATTTGCTATGAGTAACGAATTTTATTATCAGAATATATAACTTATTCTATTTTTTTACTTTCCCTTTTCCATTTTCCATCTATAAAAATATAGGTTTTCTAAATCATTATAATACTCCTCCATCTTTCATCTTGCGTAATTAATTAATCTAAATAATTAATTAATTGATTATGGTTGGGATAAATATGAATTATGATGGAATTTGAATAATTAGTAAATGAATTTGTATCTATAGTAATTTTGAGTAACAGTTAATAGAACAGTTATTAAGAGATCTGGTTACAGTATAAGCAATATAAGCCCACCAGTTCTTCAATGATTTAATGAGCAGTTTCTTTAGTTCATATAAAATAGAAAGAAAAAGAGGAATGAAGGATCATAAATGAATACAAGAAGGATAAAAAGTCTCTCAATTCCATGATCATTTTTCCTTTGGTTCAAGTAGAGTACTTCTACCTTTCTTCATTTTCAATCTTTTTCTTAAGTTATGTTAATGTAAATCTTTATTATTATTAATTACTAACAGTAAATTTTCTTTAGACTGATGTCAATTATTTATTTTTTTAGTCTATTTTCATTGTTGCATCATTATTTCTTAAATTTTTAATCAAATTATTTACTATATGTAAGTGAATTATCAAAAGAATTTGGAAATTTTCATATCATAAATATGTACCAAACAGTTATATATTAAATTTTTATTATACTGAAAATTATTAATAATTAAAGTAAAAATATAATAAAGATAATATATTTAAATTTTATTTTCCAAAATCTTTGGTGAAATTTGATGGAATTTCCTAGGTAAAAAAGAAGTTTGACAATTTTATTTTATGGGTTATGATAAAATAAAGCTGAAACTAAAATATGACAAATAAAACCAAAAAAGAAAAGTTATTATAATATTCACTCTTTTTGCTAACTTGATTACTGCGAATGTCTGAGCATGCAATCAGCTTCGTAATTATATGTTTACAGTTGAAAGATGGAAGCTTTCAGACCAAGCTCTTGAAGTGTTTTAAATGTAAGATTGAGTGGATAGCTTGTATCCTGAGATAAGCGCTGACAAAGCCAGCGGGAAGAATGCCAAGAATCCCATGCAAATTGACGCAGCCGATGAATCTGTAAATATGTTATCTGCTCCTTCCCGCATTCTGTTCGTCATTGGAATTGCTGTTGAAGCTGATGATATCAACAAGTAGGATATAATCTGCAACCCACCCACTTAAGAAAATTACCCACCTCGAAATATTGGCACAGAATAATTTTATCAGGAGATTTTCTGATTAAACAAGTTGTCATCTTGAATTGTGAAAGAAAATGGGTTTTCTCTTTCCCTATTCATCCATTTTCTCGGGAACCAAACAGGATTTGAACATGAAAAGAATTTAAGAAAGCAAGCAATTTAACCTGATCACCAATGAAATCTACCAGGGCAGAAGTCTGTCGCTGAAGAATTAGTTTTCCAGTAGAAAGTTCATGAATGTGCCTGAGCACTTGTCCTCCTGAGTACAGAGTCGAAAGTATTGCTATACCCAATAAATACCTATCAATTCATCGAAACATCAATAATTCAATCTGGAAAATGATATATTTACTCGTTTAATCAGTCATTGATGGGAGAATGACTGACTGACCTGTACTCTTCATATCTGTCAAAGTTTTCCCAATCTCCATGTTTATTACTGGCCATGACAATGAAAGAAAGCAAAGAGAACAAAAAACACAATCCTCTGAGCCCTATTGAACCTCTCTGCAGAATCGCTTCTCTCCTCCATCGCCTCCTGATCTCGCTTATTCCGAACGCTGAACCAGACCCAGTTCCTATCTCCGGGTCAACTGCCGCAGGCGACGTCGATGCTGGCGGAGTCGCCGATTCTGATCCTTTCTTAGGCGGTGCTTCTGTCTCATCGGAAGCTGACATTCTTTTCTCTAAGAATTCTAAGAAGGCGAAAAACAATGTAAAAGAAAAAGCACAGAATTAATTCTTTTTTTATTTTTTTAGTGTCTTATATCATTGTAGTTGACAGCTAAGCCTTGCCTTGTACGGGAACTTTCTTGGTGTTTTTGTTTTCACTTTGTCCGAGTTTACTGTTAGAACAACGAACGAAATTCTGACCAAAGATCATAAATCTGGACGGAGAATCATGACGTGGCGTGGTATTATTGGCAGCAGGCTTGGTGATTGTCTGAACCGAGTGGCATGGGATAGTTGGGAGTGGATCGGTTTCTAACTGACTTCGGTTGATGCTGCTGTTCTGGACGGGATAACGAACCCTGCAAAAAGCACTATAATTTAGGATTTTAAATTAACATGAAGAACGTGATATTTTCTAAAATAAAAAAATAAAATGTATTTATTATACGAAAGATAAAAATAATATATAGTTTGATTTTTAAAAAATAATGATCAATTATGAAAATAATAAATAAATTTATGGAACATAAAATTAATTATAAGTAAATGGTATTAAAATATTATTGAAAAGGTGAATAGAGGAGATGATAGAACAACCTCTCTTGGGTTGGCCATCGTGATACAGCCAAAAGGAGATTGCATGCGAAGCACGAGCTAGTTGATGGATTGTGTATTACATGCATCTCATACAGCTTATGATTTGGATTTAAATTTCTCACCTTTCCCACGCATAAGTTCATGCATCATTACCACCATAATAATTATTATATAAATTGAATGTCTATCTGCCTAAAATTAAAATAATTTAATTTTTTAAAATTAAAAATTAATATTAAATAACATTTATGTAATCAAAATAAATTAATATTTATTTAAAATTACTTTCGTCCCTGACATGTATAAAATGTAATATAACTATTATTCTATTTGAAGTAGTATATTGTGTTTTAATTTAACTGAATAAAAATTATATTCTGAAAATTTGAAAATAAAAATTTCAAATGTTCTTCCTGACATCGAAACGATGTCGTATTTAAAGCAGACAAGAACCAATTAAAAATTCCCTTCGTTCACGCTAAACCTTGCTCCCTGACTCTTTTTCCACATTGGGCTCTCTTCTTCATCTTCATCTTCCTTGAGCTTTCGCGGTGTCTCAAATGGAAGACCTACCTATACACAAAATAGCAATATCTGGTCCCACATTAGCCTCCATGATCCAGCGTATCTCTTCGTCAGCAGGGGATGTGGATGGCCTCTTATTTGGCCATGTCACTCACGTAACTCCAACTCTCTCCGACGATTCTTCCTCCTCCGATTCCAATTCCTCTGATCTACTCATCGCCACCGTAACTTCTTTCCTCTGCCCTGGCTCTCCTTTCTCTTTTTATGATTCGGTTGGCAGAGTCGACTCAGCTTCTCTCCTCCGTTTTGTCTCCTCCTCCAACCGTCACTTCATCGGCTGGTTCTCTGGACGCCGAAAGACACCGCTCCGTCCATCAATGCGAGAGTTCTCCGTTTCACGGTCTCTCTCTTCTCCTTCCTCCTCTCAATTCCTTTGCCCTATTGAAAATCACGGAAACCTAACATCCAAAAACCTCTCTCCTTCAATTTTTCTCTTATTCTCGACTCCTGTGCAAGATCAGCTAATCCACACA
Source organism: Dalechampia spathulata (assembly GCA_948192965.1). Taxonomy (NCBI): domain Eukaryota; kingdom Viridiplantae; phylum Streptophyta; class Magnoliopsida; order Malpighiales; family Euphorbiaceae; genus Dalechampia; species Dalechampia spathulata. The sequence goes on along the minus strand of CANYBF011201319.1, from coordinate 117,765 downwards.
CATGATTACCGCGCGTACCAGTTCCGCTCCAAAACGCTGTCGTTCGAACCCAAACCAGTTGACATCGTTAACATAGGTCCTGCATTCCGAGGGCATTATGGTAATTTCACTCCTAGTAACTCGAGGTTTCCGATGCTGAACTGTGAACTGAGTGGCGTTGTATCGGCGATGAATGAGGATAGTTTGACCGAAATGAAGCAAATCCGTAAGGATCAAAAGGAACTTGATTTGTGTGTAGAGGATTTCGAGGTTAAAAATCTGAACCGGTTGATTGGATCGGAGGCATCGAATTATACTCTTGGATTAGAAAATTTGTATGAGAAAATGTTGGTTAAAATCGAGAATCTGGCCAGACAAGTTGAGATTAGCAACGCCAAGGTTCTTGAGCAGGTTGGCATAGTTTTAAATTCCATTATTTAGCTACGAATATGATATCTGTAATTATGTGTTTATCCATTTTAGTTTGTTTGAATGAGGGAACATTTTAATTTGCTTCTCCAATAATTTCGAAGTGCAGAAGATTTGAGTGCAAAGTTATATTTTCTATTGGCAGGAATATCGTAATGAAAAGCTAAGGATGCGGTGGCGAAAAGTGGATTAGAGCAGAAGAGTTAGTACCTACTTTTGTTCTGAAGGTTGCTTCAGGTTTGTTCTTTTTTCCCACTTTTGGCTGATGGTGGGTGCGTGGGACAATGTAGACATACTTTTCTTGTGTAAATATATTCTTTTACATGCTTGACTTCCTTTTGCGTTTGGGATTAATATCAAATTGTTTTTATGTGATGTTATAACAATTTATCTTTGATATCACTTACTGGAGTTTCAACTACTTGGGCTTTCTTTCCGTGCTTATCTTGTTCTTTGTTCGTGACATTATTAGCGTAGCCAAGGGAGAAAATATCCTGACACTGTTGGCTTTTCAGCTGCACTAAGTGGGCTATATAGGAAAAAGAATTATCGAAAGTATATATATTTGTGATCTTCCTGTTGTAATCTGTTGATTTTGCACGAGAAATTTCACTTCTGTTTTTCTTATTAAAGGTGCTGTCGTGCTCTTTAGAATGGAATTTTAAAATGGATTCTTGTCATTTGCTACAACTTACATGCTTATCTATTCAAGTCAAGCTGTTATATGTAGTGTAGGGTGAAATGACATTGACATGCCTCATGGTTTCTTTAAGCAACAGAACCACCTTATGGTTTGGATGATTGGAGAAATCATCTTTAGAATTGAATATTGTATTTAACTTTGGTAGTACTCCATCAATGCATTGTAGATAATCATGTTGTAGAAGTATATTAACAGATTGAGTTTGCGCTGTTAACTAGTAGAACATCATAATACAAATACTTCGACATGAATCATTGAGAACTAAGGGAGAAGCAATAACATGTCTCAGGAAGAAATTTAATGTTAAAAGCACTAACTACACTTGTACAAACTTTGACAAGAACATTGATTGACAAATGAAATTATAAGGTGCATTTTTGTGTATCTAGTTTTCTAGGAATGTTTGTTGATGTTGGATCTCCATGGTCACTTAGGAGCTAAAGACAAGATATTGTCCTCGAAGCCCAGCTGGGCTAATTGCTACCTGGAAATCAGTTGTACACCTGCTTTGTGTTTAAGCTATTTACTTTGTGCTCTTGAAAACCTTTCGTGGTTTGATCAAAATGAGAAATTGTTTCGTTGATATTATGTAAATGAGAATGATGAACTTTTCGTGGTTTAATTTGAATTGAGAATGATGATGATGCACTTCAACCTTCGGGTCATATGAATGATTCACTCTTATCTCATGCCCACAGAATCGGTATCTATCTGAACTTTATGTATGCCCAGATTGAAGCAGAGCAGACTATGTGGAGCCAAACTTTAGCCGTGTTGAACACCGTCAAAAATGGGTTGTACCCGAGCATTGCATTGATAGGCAAACAGGTAATCTTTAGCCATCTGCTTGTCAATGGGCAAGGTTGAAACTGGGTTCCTGTAGAAAAAGTTTGTAGGCTGGCTGGAGAGTAAACAGGTCAAGTTCCATCAACTCTCCAACACCAAGTTTCCGCTATTCCTCTTCCTTTTTTCTTTTTGGTCTCTCTCCAATACATGAATAGATTACTATTAATGTAGACAAAACTTGATACTTCTGAGAGTGAATGAATATTACTACAAATGCATGGATCACTCAAAGTAATATAAATATCATCATTATTTAAATAGGAGGTGTCTGAATTATTATTATTATTATTATTAATTATGTTCTTGATTTTTATTTTTTTAAGAGTAAGAGACTAGGGCATGCAATTTTTATTTATTTTTATTTTTATTTTCGTATTTATGTTTATACCGTATAAAAATCATATTCTCAAATGAAACTTCCACGAAGCAAGCGAATTTACCATTTGAGGCTACATTCAATGATGCATTATAATATTAATTGATGTATAAGAGATAATAACTTTTTTGGTCAATGCTCTCTCATTAAAAGCAATTAAAGGGTATAAGCGGAAATTTATAAACAAGTGACTTCAAATTTTTCATTTCCCTCCCTTATTTCTTTTCATTTATCTTTTTCATTATATAAAAATAAGATAAATAGATTTATTTAAATCAAACTATTTACTTTAAGTATGAATTTATTTAAATTAAATATCTGTAGGGCCCATTTATTCTGTTTCCATTTAATTTGCACGAGTGGCAAGTCTTCCTCTCCAAGAAATCAATACATGAAAGAACATGGAACGTCAACCGGGGTATTGCCACGTGTACACACTATCGGCCATAAGCATGCCACCGCAGGTGATAGGATGGTCCTACGTCATCAACGATATCATCCGCACGAAGCAATAAAAACCCAAAATCAATCTTCCTCCCCATTTCCTATCGGTCGTTTCCTTAATCCCCAAGACATCTATCTATCAATTGATCCCTGTGCTAGCTGTTCTCTTAATCCAAAAGTTTACAATCTTCCTGAAGAATTCCAGTCATTTCCCCACAAACCCTTGTATAAAACTACCTCAAGTTGAAGAAAGTTCGATCCTTTCAATCTTTTTTGTGTTCTAAATCAGCCTCTAAAGGCTCTACCTTTTCTTTCACGCAAGAAAAGTCTAAATCTTGAAGATCTTGTCACGAGTAAAATGAGGAATGTTTCAAAGGAGAGTTCTTTTTCTTCTTTAGGGACCAGTAATGGCAGCAAAAGCGAGAAGAAATCACTTAAGAGAAGCAGTTATGGGAGTGAATCGCTAGAAGAAGCAGTTTTAGAGTGGAAGACGAACACCCAACTTGATAATATGCGTAAGCCTCGGTTTAAGGGTTCGAGAAAAGGTTGCATGGTAGGAAAAGGTGGCCCAGATAACCAGGCGTGTAGTTACAGAGGTGTTCGTCAGAGAATTTGGGGAAAATGGGTTGCAGAAATTAGAGAACCTAAAGGGAAGAAGAGCACTTTAATGAATCAAACAGGGAATAGGAGTAGACATTGGCTCGGTACATTTTCTACAGCAATCGAAGCAGCTCTTGCTTATGATAATGCAGCCAGGGCTATATATGGTCCTAATGCTATCCTCAATTTTCCTGAATTCTCTTCAGAAACAACGTCATCTTCATCATCAACAACAGCCCAGTGTAAAATAGCTTTGGATGGCTGTGAGATTTCTCTTGTTGAGGATTCGGATGAAAAACTTGGAAAATCTCAGGTGGCAGAGAGAATTCCAGAAGAAATTAAAAATAAAGAAGATGGTATTTTAAAACCTGTTAAAGTTGATGAACATCAAATGAATTCAGAATTTGCAGATGAAGGTCGCAGGTCCATGATGAACCTAGAAAGAAGAATGGAATCCTGCAAACATGATACCATCAATAATCTGCATAAAACTTTCAATGATTTGTCAGATATAGACGTTGAGTTAGGAACAGATTTTGATCGTATCGAAACTCGGATTCCAGTGATGAAGAGAGTAATAGACGGAGAATTTGCATTGGGGTCTCGGTTTCAGGCTAGACAGGATGATTCGAGCCATGATTTGATGAATATGTGTTATCCAGAAATTGATGTTAAGCCATCTATACACACAGATAAAGCTGAGAATTCCGCCATGAAAGCGAAGATGAATTATAACCATAATCAATCAGAGTCTAGGAATTACCAGCACAATCCAAAAGCTGAGCAATCCGGAAGCTCAAACGATACAGCAGAAGCAAACAGAGACGAGGACACGAATATTAGTTCACTGGAGCCCGAGTTCAACTGGGGATCAATGGAAGAACTAGGAGTGTTTGAGCAATGGTTTCCTGAACTTGGATTCTGAAAAATGCTAGAGCTTAACAATGGTGCTTGATTTTTTCTAGCAGAACTTGCAATGAACTTCAATGGTGCTGAGGAGGTAATTGGCCATCATTATCATCATCATCTTAGATATGATCAAAAAATTGTTACTGATACATAATGCCATGGATTTCCCAGGTGGGTTTTGCTTGAATTGATGTCGTACTATGGATGACTCTGTGAAGTATGTTCATCGTGCATCTTTTTGTCTTGAAAAGGAGCCTTTTTCCAAGTTTATTACTTGAATTGATGATCTATTTTATGCTTACAGAATCGTAGCTTTCCGGATTGTGGCACAGACTGTAGTTTTCTAGCATTTCTTCTTGTAGATCGATGCTTTGCGTAGCATTTGATGCTCTACGTATGCAACAGTTTGTAAGATTATCCATAATCATGTAATCATCCTATTATCTTTGGAAACAAAAATATGGATGTTAGTAATCTACTAATTCGTGAATGATTTATATATGTATAATATATTATATATATGAAAATTTATTGAAATATATGATTTTGGAATCATTTTCTATGATGATTTAATTATTAAACATTTATATTAATATGAATAGAATTTGTTATATAAGATTATAGATCTATCTAACATATTAATTTTTATTAAATATAAAAAAATATATTAATTAATATATAATTATTATTAATTATTAATAAATAAATAATAATTAATATTTGATTAATATTTAATAAAAATCTAGATATAAAAAGAAAAAGGCAAAGGGTTGTGCTTGGAAGGGGGGGTTGGGTCCGCTGCCAACTGAAAATGTCTCCAGCTAATCCTTCAGCGCCGTGTTAAATGCTTGTGGCTACACATCTTCCTGCAATCCTTCCCAATAGTGACTACTCACTGATATTCAAAAGAATATACAACCAAATCTTTATATATATTTATATAAACACATACCCACATATATAAAAGCTTAAAGTATACAGTGATGGTAGTAGAAAACCAAAAATAAAATCCTGGAACCCTTTCCTGAGGGTTGACAATGACAGGGAAAATGGAAAAAAAAGTTGTTCATGGTAGTACGCTGGCATTGCCTGGAGAAAACCTGACAGAAATTATAATGTTCATTTGGTACAGTTTCCTGAACCTGACAATCCCATTCAATACAATATTTATTATTTCTTAACCAGATCATTAGCCCTCTTCTGCCCTTTCTTTTCCTTCTTCTGCTCTTATCAAATTCTAATCATCATAATTCATTCCCAGTATTTATTCGTATTTAATAATTAGATGGTGAGAAATGTGATTATGGGTATAATTAATAGCTTAATTGTCATTATTATTATTATTATTATAATAGTAATGGGTATATGAATCTTCCACTTTTAGAAACGAATCTAAAACCATATGCTTGAGGCAATCAAAAGGCATAAAAGGACCCCAACAATACAAACAAAAGATATGTGGGTGCCAATAAACATCTATTATTATTATTATTAAGATTTAATTGTAATGGAACCAGCAGAGAAAGCGTGGAAATAGTCACACCAACAATCCAAAAAATCTCAATTTTATATTATATATATATATCTCTATGATTTGGGTATTATTTATTTGATTCATGGTTATTTTTGTATTTTTATTTATCTTTTTCTAACATATTATTAAAGAGTTATGATATATATTAATTTTGATAGATTCAATAAGCATGATGGATTATGATATAAAAATCTTAATTTTTCAATTAATTACACGATGATAATGATTTATTAGTTTAAAACAAATCTCAAATCATTCATGCATTTTAAAAATGGTGTATTAGATTTCTAAAATAGGAAAGAAAATGGATCGGTGAATAAAAATAAAATCACTTATAAATATTATAATTGTTTTCATTATGTTATAGGGTGAGGAAATGAGGGAAAAAATTATAACTCTTTCAATGGCTCTCATTATAGTAATGTCCAAAATTAGCAAAGAAGAAGAACCCTTTTCAAAAAAAATGCTAAAATGGATATTTATTTTTTTTATTTATTTCTATAATATACATGAAACCAAAGAAGAAAATAAGATATAATGTTTTTTTTTTGGTTGGTAGCTAATAATAATGTTCATAAGAGCTCATTATATACTTCAAAAAATATCATATATTTTCTTGAGGAAGAAGATGAAAGAAAGAAGTATTTATGGCATAAACCATTAAAACCAGAACCCAAGAAGAATAGCAACATACCTTAGCCAGTAATGGGGATGAAAGTGGCAGAAGAAAGATTGATGAAGAGCAAAAAGAACCAATGAAACTCAGGATGGATAGCGCCATAGAAAACTATATGTATATGTATATGTATAAAAGAAGATGACCCAGTAGAGAATATATAAGAGTCATTTCGATGATCATTGTGTGCGCGCGCGCGCGTGTGTGTGTGTATATATCCATGGCGCTATCCCTCCTGAGCTTGACAGATTCTTCCATGCTTTGGATGAATCAGAGAGAAGTTAAAAGAGTGATATTAAAGAGTAAAAATGGTGGAGAAGAAGGTAGAGGAAACCACTTGTATTTATAGCAAAAACTGAGAAAAGTGGAATTCAGAAAACAAAGAAAACTTGGGGATTTGCAAACAAACGTCACCACCACCACTCCTTCCTTCAACCCATGAAAAAACCCTTGACTAAATACCCTTTCTTATTTCACTCTTTTGACTCTCGGATCCTTACCCTAATTATTAAATTATCATAAAAAATAATTAATTTGAATTTATAGTTTTTAATTTTTACCTTAAAAATTACCCTGTTGTATGGTACATCGATCTTAGATTAATTATTATAAAAAATAATAAAATTATTTAAATACTATAAAATTAAAAGTAAAATATATTTAAAGAATTTGATATCTTGTAAACATTGATTATTGGTATTATTTTTTTATTTTTTCATGTATTTTTTCATAAATTTAATGGAAATATATTTTTCATATATTTTTTTGGTATCATTTTATGTGAAGCAATTAATCAATCATGTTTTAATGGAAGATATTTTCTAAATTATATAAAAGGTTAAAGATAATTTAATTGATTATTTAATTTTTAAAAGAATTTAATCTTTATCGTACAGTTTATTATTTATTATAAATTTTCATGAATAAAAATGATAAATCATATAATTTGATTTAATATTCTATTTCAAAAATTTTAATACGAATAAAAATTATCGATCTAATTGAACTATTCGAAGAAGAGGGGAGGGGGGCAGTGCCGACTAGAATACGAGTCAATAAGGGTGTATTTTGGTAGGTGAAGGAAAAGGAGTACAAAATATATGATTTTCTTAATTTGTTTGGTAAAAAAGGATTTGGTTGTTAATTATTTCTTATTGATTCATAATGACATCTACTTTCTGCTTAATCTTCAAATTAATCATTACAATTCATGCATAATTATACTCTTAATCACTTCGATGTGTTGGACTTATTAAGGCTTAACCAAGTTCATTACAATTATGCCATATTGTCGGTTTGCATATTTGGTCATGTTTTTTCATATATATATATATATATATGTTAGGCTACAAAGGAATTACCTTACAATGGCTTCTGCCTTTTTCATTTACCTATCGCATGTAATTTTAAATGATTTGCAGGAAATTGATCGGTGGAATTTTGCACGTTATTAATTTTTTAAAATTCAATTAATATTAAAAATATATATGTATCTCGTTTTACAGTACATTTAGTTTTCATGATTATCTTAATATTTAATAATAATTTGATATATTTATTTTTATTATGAAATAATTAATACATAATTTATTCATAATTTTTCTCTCGATAATTACTCCTACTGAGATCTAAAACCGTAATTTCAACTCTAATATAATTTGCAAACCTTAAACATCATTAATTTTCCTAAAAATTAATTAATATTTAAAAAATTGTACATACCTTATCTTATAATACATACAACTGATATAAAATATTTATGATATTCAATTATAACAATTCAACCTAAATCAAAAAATACTTACTATTTTCAAACTAAATCAAGATACCGAAATCTATTAAAAGAATAATTATATTAAAGAATAAAGCATAAAAAGATAAAATAATTTGTTAACCTATTTACATTAACAAAATGTGAATAAAATGATTAAAAAATAAACCATAAAAATGAAGAGAGGTGATAATAATTGACTGTATTGAATATTGTCCTCTCCATTATAATTGATGATCATAACACAGTATTACAAATGGGGTCCAATCCATTTCTTAATCAATTAAACCCTTTTTTTTTTTAATTTTAATTATAAATAATTAAATTTTTTAAAAAATGACCCTTTTTTCAGATTATTTTTGGTGTCGGCCTAAGACATTTATATCACTCATTTGAGAAGTTTCTTTCCCTATTATGATTAGTTTGACCAACCACCTTTAAGTTTATATATATATATATATAATTGTTAATAATTTTTTTAATTTTTATTATCCCAAAATTTAATTTCTTAAAATTATGAAATAATCTATATTTATTTAAATTTATAATACATGAAAATAATGATAAAAATGATTTAGATTTGATATTAATATTCAATGGAATGAATTTTATAAATTTTCATAGAGTTAATTAATATATTTTATAGTTTAATTGAAAATCAAAAGTTTTAATATCAAAATCATAGAAGGAAAAGCCTTAAATTCACGACCTATTTACTAGATCGACTACCCATTTTAAATGAAAATATATCGATTTATATATTAAATATTTAAAACGATTAAGAAATTAAACCATGAAAAAAATAAATAAATAAAAAGGGAAATATATGTGAGAAGGGTTTTCGACTGCGGATAGGTATAAAAATTAAATCAAAAGAAGCCAAAAATTTATTACAAAGAGGTACAGTTTGGTCCACTGCATAATAAAAAGTGTCCACCATGTGAGATGCCTCAGATTCACAATCATACCTTTTACTTTAACCTACCACCCCCCCCTCCCCTCCCCCCTCCCCCTTCCTATATTCTCCCTTCTCCCTTCTTTACTCTGTCTTCGTCCTTTATCATTTAAAATTATTATTATATTTATGATATTGTCTTCATTTTTTTTAATTAAATTTCATGATTTTATCTACTCTTGTTTATATCGTATTTATTAATGTTGCTTATACATCATATTTAATTTAATGAAAGTAATATGTTATTAGGGATGACTATTTGATTTTTTAATTGGCTTTTATGCTAATCGATTAAACTCCAAATTGAATCCAAAAAATCAAATAAATAATAATTTGATTAAATTAAAAATCAAATATAGAAAAATTGAAATCCAATCAAATGAAATATAAACAAAAAACAAATTAACTAACTAAAACCATAATTTTTCAATTTTATTTGATTAATCAAATATATCATCAATTCAAAATTCAAATTTTATAGCTATAAAAAATAAATCTAAACTGAAAAATTAAATCAAAATTATTGAATAATATCGATTCCATCTATTTATTTATAATTTTTACCCACCTCTACATATAATATTATTAATTGATACATGATTTTTCATTATACTTAAACTCATAACATATCAGTTTATGATTTTATACTTTATAACATAAATTAGTATTTTATATACAAATAATTCAAATAATCATATAATTATAAACAATTAATTTAATATGGGTTTTTACGAAATTAAACTATTAATGAAACTGGAACTGTTACTCTTTGTTTTGCATGTTGAATTATAATTATAATTTTATTTAATTTTTAACTTTATTGCATTGATAATTTATCGTTCACCTATTTTTCTAGCATGGTTTCAATTTTAAATCTATAAACAAGGAACTAATTAATTAATTTTTTGATGTTTTTAATTAGTAAAAATATTTTTTATTTATTTGTATTATTAATTTGAGTGCATTTGAAAAAAATTATAGGAAAAATATTTTTAATAACTGAAAATTAATAAGGTTACAAAATACTAATCAAAATTAAAATCTAAAAATATGCTAAAGGAATACATTAAAATTTATATTTAAAATATTAATCCATGGATTATATTTATTAACTCAATTTTAAATTTCAATTTGAATTAATATTCATTTTCAGTATAAATATTAATAATTTTTTTAGAATTTGAAGTAATAATAAATTTCAATAGTTTCCTGCCTTTACCCGAAAATACCTGTAAAATTAAAAAATAATAAAAATCTATATTTATTAATTTATTGTTTTCAAAATGATTCTAATTGATATTATTTCATCGTATTAATGAATAAAAAATATTATTAATATTTAAATCTTGATTATTATTTAAGAGTAAAATAAAATTATTATCTTAATTAAAAATAAAGATGTTATGAGCTCAATTCAATGAAAATTCATATAATAAATGAATAAAACTCAAAGTAGATAATATTTATATAATAAAAGTAATTTTAAATATATAATTTATAAATTTATAATTATATAAAATATAAAAATATTTTTAAATTTAATTATTAATATAAAATCATAAATATTCATGAATCTAAATAGGATAGAATTTGATTCATTTATGTCCGGAAATTGAATCTACTTGTAAGGACAGGGGAAGTTGTTTTTCTGTGTGCGTGTGTGGGTGGTGAGGAGGGTGATTTGGAAGGAAAGAAAAGAGGGAGGGGTAAAAGAGCAATTAAGGAGAAAGAAGGGTGGGGACAGCTATTTATGGGAAATTGCCCAAGTTCTGTAAAAAGTAGACTCCTCTGACTCTGCTTAACCCCCAAATAAACTCTCCAAACGCCAAAATTAAATAATAATAATAATAATAATAATAATAACAAAAATCCTTGGAAATTGTACCATCATTTACTCCTCACCCTCCCTCCATTTCCCTTTCTATTTATTTGACAAATAATTTTATTTATTAATATAATTAATAATATTTATAAGATATCAATTATCAAATAATTATTTTTAATTCTAATTAGGTGAGATTTGTAAAATGGTTTTATAATTTTAATAACTTTTATTTATTTATTTATTTATTTTAAAATGTGAATATATAGAAGAAATATACCCATCATCATTTATTTAGGGAATAGACTGCAAACTCCTTATCACACGGACCAAAAGATTTGCTGGTAAATTTTTTTGATAATTACGTAAATATCTTTTTTTTTTCAAAAAATTGTATTCCCTCACTTTTTTCAAAAATATTATTTTAAAATATTTTTAATTTTTAACTTATTATCTTTTAGTATATAATACTATATTTTTCTTATAAAAATATATATTTTCAAATTAAAAATAATTAAAATATAAAAGTTATTGTTCTAAATTAGTATTAAAAAGTTTAAATTTTAAAATTTTGATTTCGAATACTCCAGATATTCAATTCAAATATTAAATGATATCTTTTTAATATGTTTTTATATATTACACATATATTAAATCCTTTTTCATGAATTTTGAAGATTTATATTTTTAAAAATAAATTATTAATTTCATAGTTTTAATTATTTTATTTTATTTATTTATTTATTAGTTTATCTCTAAATTTTTAAATAGAAGTGTACCAAATAAATGATGAAATTAAAATCATTATAACATAAAATAAAATAATCTGTTTATAATAAGATTTAAAAGAATTTAAAATTATATATGTATAACTAAGTGAAGGAATATAAACTTATAATTAAATTTATATTAATATGATATTATATATATATATATATACATATATATTTGCATACATTATAAAAATAATTTTATAAGAATAATTAATTATTGAAATTGATTAATTTAAATTCAAGGATTATAAAAAGATCACTTCTCAGTTATTTTAATATTATGCAAATGAGACTATTTTATGAGGGAAAAAGTATAAATTTGATATTTATATTTTTCATATTTTTATATTTTATATCTGAATAATTAAGTGTTTTGAACTATTAATTTTTAATTAATATAGTGTTTCAACTATATATTTTCATGTTAATAAAGTATTTTAATTATATTTTTTTATATGAAAAATTGATTTAATTTTTAATCAACACCCATTTAAATTTTAATAATTAAATATTACGTTACAAAATTTATCATTAAACTGTGAATTATTTTTTTAATTTCATAAAATTTATTTATTTCATGATATATTAAAACAGAAAACATCAAAAATATAAATATTTACCAAATAAAGGTTGCTCAAATTTCATGAAGCAGACAATTCTTTTTCAAATTAATAAATTTTTATTGCATGATAATTCATTTGTATTACGTTAAATTATATTTCAATATAAATCAATTGAACTTATATTTAAAAATAATTTTATTTTTATAATTAATCTTATGGTTTTGAAAATGATAAAATATTTATGTAATATGAAACTTAAAAATGATTGAATCATCATTCAATTATGGTCAAAGATTTAAATATAAAATAATACATCATAATCCATTTAATTGATAAATTTTAAATTTAAGTCTTAATATTATAATAACATTGAAATGATATTTTATGTTTATTGGATGGGGAATAATTAACTATAATGATTAATGATTTATGATTTTATAGAATTAGTTTTTCCAATGATTTGATTATTGAAATCAGATAATGATTAGTAAATAAATAAAAACTATGATAATAACAAAGAAAGAAAGCAAGAATATTGATGGGTTCATGAAATGTTGGTCCAATGGGATGAAAGAATAGATTCCCCAACTCTATTTGCTACACAAATATGAACAACTTTATAGAATAATGGAGGGTGGTATTAAGATGGAGCATATAATTGCTGGAGTATACTAGCGAAGGTGGCATGTGGTCACATCACAGTCTTCTCATTCCTTTGAAATTGCACCACTTGGGAGGCCAAAGTTTGGTACTCACCCGCCCCCCACCCCCCACCCCCATTGCCATTGCCATGCCCCCTTCTTCCTACTTGTAGTAATATTCATGGCACGTTTGTTTTGTATAGACTTTACCCAACATTTGATATATTTGCTTCGAATAAAAAACCATTTGAAGCTATCAAAGATTTCTATTCATAAGAGATCTGGGTAGAGATAGATGATGATGATGATATTATATAATATGACAAGTAATCAATTAATAAGAAGATAGATTATGTGTAAGTTTAATATTGAATATTTGATAATTATTTAAAAAGAAATTGAAATGTTTGTTGGATGGATATATTAATTTAAATTGCTTAATGTATTTACATCTTCTTCATGCAATATCTGCTTTTACATGATATTATGTAGGTCATTATGGTTCCTATATTCTATAATTTCTTGAGATGGATGTGTGCTATCTCTTTCAAAGAAATCCATTTATTTAATATTTATAAACATTATTTTCAAATAATAGTTATAATTAACCATAAAGTATCGAAAAAAATAATACTAAGTTTTATTAATATAATGATCAATAGATTTATGTAAGATGATATTAATTTTAACACTCAACTTTATAATAATTGTTGGATATTTGAACAAAAAAAGTACTACTATAAATAATCAATTGCAGCCTTTAATATATTCAAAATCATATCCATTTATGCTGATTCATGATTGCTAGGCTCTAGATTCACCGAATCTATATTTGTTGAAACCTAAGGCAACTTGCATGTTTAGTATATAGGATACGTAGCACACTACTTCTAGCTTCATTTTTCATTTTTTTCCAAAATTAATCATATATTATATTTTTAAATATTGCAATTGAGGTGGTAATTTGATTTGATTTTTCTTGATTATTTTTCGAATATATTTGGGGAAATTTGAAAGGAAAATTACTTTAAAATTAAGAGGAAAAAAATTCTTAAAAGGAAAATTCTCTACTTAAAAATAAAAAAAATAGATATTTTTTTTATCTATTTTTATATAAATCATTTCATACTTAAATCAAATTTAGAATTTAAAATTATTATAATATTATAAATAAATAATTACAGTATAAATAATTTTTACATGAAACTATAATAACATAAAATAGTTCATCAACATCAGATTCTATGATTTTCGAACAAATCTATTTATTAAATATGTTAAATTATCTTAAATATCATATTATATATACATATTTCAAAAATGATTTCATATACCATAAATCAATTCTTATAAATTATCCGATAAAATTATTTATTATGATATTATTTATTATTCTAATACTTGTAATTATTTTATTAATAGTTGATTGTTAATAATTATTTAAGTTAAATTATTTTATATTAATTATGTTTAAATTAATTTAATGTCCTAAAATATAAACGAAACAAACATATAAAGCTCTAAATACTAAGAAGAATAAATATTTATGAAATAGTTTTTTAACTTCTAAATATGAATATGTATATATATATATATATATATATATATATATATATTAAACATTTATATGGATTTATTTATTTAATTAGGTTAGGGGTATAAAATTGAGGAGGAAGAAGGTCCTACGACATATAGACATATCTTTCATCAATAAATTGATGTTGTCCCATTACCACTCACACGCTCAACGCCACAACCGGATCCACTGTCCCCCCCCACACCCCCTCTTTTCTTTTCCTTTCCTTGAATTAAAAAATATATATAATCGATTAAATTTAATATAATATTTTAAAATAAGATATTTTTTGCTATAAAAATAAAATAAAATTTGATTTGGGTAGATTTTGTATGTTATTATAAATTTTATTTTGAAAAAATAATGCATTTCATAAGATTTGAATTTGAGTAATGAGGATATAGAATATTATCACATTTATTAGAATAAGTATGAAATATATATATATATATATATTCGTATTGGGATCGTTAATTTTAATAAGATGGGTGGAAATTGAAAATAAGAAATTGTCCATATATGGGGGTTTACTTGACTTTGAAGTGACGCAGTCTCTCTTTATATTAAGACTTGTCCCAATCCCAATCTTCTTCCTCGAAAATTGCTTTATTTCTTCTTCCCACGAATTCACTATTACTTCCCACCCATCATTCTTATTATTAACTTATAATATTCCTAATACATATTATAATTATTTTCTGATAAATACTATATAATTAGATATTATGAATATTCGTATAAATTGAACAACTATAAATCTATAATATATATATTTCGTAATATCAATTAATTTTTCAAAAAATTGATAATATCTAAAATCTTATAATAATTATTGATAAAGTTTACATTAATTATTCAATCGAATAATGTGAGTAATTTGCATGGGCCAAATACACTATAAGACTGATATTTATATCTCGTAATACCAATTGATATTAGAATAATTGATAACATATAAGATGTCATTGATAAAGTATTTATCAATTATTCTATGATAAAAATAAATGAATTAACTTATAGTTGAATATTGTGATACGAATTTTAGATAAATTATAAAATTATACAGTATACATATTTAAAATTAATTAATGTTGAAAGTTAGTAGTATATAAGATCCCAGTATAAATTATAAATAATAAATAATAATAATTTTTCATTCATTATATAATTTTATGATTATAAATATATAATTAAAAAGAATTAATAACACTAATTTTAAAATAAAATAAAAATAAAAAATATTTATCAACTTTTTCGATCTATTACCTAATTCTAAACCATATTTATCTTTTTAAAGTTTCTATGGAGTTTTTTTTTTGTTTTATAATTCAAATATAATTTATTTATTTATTTTAAAAAAAATACAATCATTTAATATTGAATGAAATCTAAAAACTTAAAAAGTAGCTTAAGAGTATTTCTGAATAGAGCTCGGTTTGAATCAAAAAATTAAACTAAATTAATTAATTTAATTAATATAAAAATTTTAAATTCAAAATATTAGGTTTGATTTAATTTAAAAAATTATAATTTTTTATTTGAAAACTAAAATAATAAAAATAAATAAGCCAAAAATCTAATCAAACCCATGTTTGATTTGATCGGAAACGGGAAAAATTTTATTGTAAATTTAATATAATTTTAAGATAAAAATTAATTATATATTTATATGAATTCTAAATAATGTCAATGCTATTGTCTAGTGTAGAGAAGGGTTATTTTCAGGTGAGTGACAGCCCAACCTTAGCTAATACAATCTTCAAAGAGGAAGTGCGATTGAGGAAGCCCGATGAATACGAACCCAAGTCAGGAGCCCATTGGTTGAAGTTGATAAATTAAAGAACCTTTTTGGCAGAAAGTAATGGGAAGATCTACTCACCGAGAAGGATCTGCGGCACTGTGAATAAAGCTGTTGATCAGTGTCCAAAGTTCCTCCTGAATGAGGCATAAAGTGCTTCTCTTTTCAGCTTCTGCAACTTCTGCAGGTTTGTCCCTGCAGAAGTACTACTCTCCATGCAGCTGTTGCTTGCTTTATAAATCTTGAATGTATATATATATGTATGACTAGTACATTAGATGAATTCTATGGATGCATTTTATTTTAGTTTCAAGATTCGAATTTGAACTCGTTAAACAAAAAAGCAGCACACCCTTGTATACGGGCATGTTCTTTTGGGTCAAACAGGAACAAGAATGAAGAGCCTGCTTAATAATGATCCAACACCTCTTTTTCTTTATCCTGTTGATTTGCAAATCGGCGTGAGGGAAAAGAACAATGGGATTCTGTCTGTTCTTCCTTTCTTAATTAAGAATGCTTCTTCCAAACAGCAAAAACATTGGAATTTTCTTTGTACAGAGAAGTACAACTTTTGCATAGAATCTCAGCTGCCCAATATGCTCCTAGGTTACGGCTTTAAGACCAGCCTGACTTCTTCTGTCGAATAGATGAAATTTATGACAGTATTATCCTTCATTTCATGTATGGAATTTCGAACCAAGCAGAACTAGTGGAACCCATTTTGGTAAATATGGCCTGTCGCCATGACAACCTAATCCCAAACACGTTATAAGGAATGTCTCAGATAACACTAAACTAGAACCTGAAGCTTTCTGCTTCCCTTTTCAAACTGAAAAGAGGGAGTTATATTTATATATATATAAAGGAAAGGAATTAAGGGAAACTCAGGAAGATGAATATGGAAGAGGAGAAGAAGAGGAAAACGAAGGGATGCATAAAGAGTAGCAGAGGGCCATGGAGAGTGCGGAAGACAACGAAAGATGGTGGAATTATAACGAAGTACAGATTTCCTAGTGATAAAGAGAGACAAAACAACAGGCAAAGAGAACGAAGAAGACGAGCAGTGGCAAGAAATATATTTGCAGGGCTTAGACAGCATGGAAACTACAAGCTTCCGAAACATGCTGATAGCAATGACCTTCTTAGGGCTCTTTGTGATGAAGCTGGTTGGCATGTTGAGGAAGATGGCACCATTCACAGGAAGGTATATCCATTGTTCATCATAAAAGGATGATTTCCCTTCATGATCGAGTTGATTCTATATATATATATATGTATTCATTTTCTTTATGTAAACTTGAAGCAGGAGGTTGTTTCCAGAATGCCATGGTGGGTTGATGCGAGTCCCATTTATGCTCCGTCAGAACAAGGTAATTGTTTCAGATGCGAAAGTCAAGTGGTGGGATCAGAAAATGGTGAACATATATCAAATTCATCGTTTGAACAATGCCATGGAATTGGACATGACCATCTCAAACTCTCACTCTCACTCTCACTTTCACTTTCAAATCTACCTTAAAGAACCAAAAAAAACAAAAGAAACGATACGATTGAAGGAATACTGGGTAGATTTTCGTTTTCTTTTTTGGGAAATATCGAATAAACTTCGACAGTATTCATATATGTGTATACAACACTAACACACACACACATATATATAGTTTTCATATGAATGATATTCAGTTCTGTCAAGCTGCTGTTTAATGAAGAAAAATGATAGATTGTTGTTTCTTAGTTCATAATTTCTGATATAAACGAGAATCATCTTATAATCTGATAATATGAATGTTCATCTATCATATATACAGATTCCTCCTGTATATATATATATATATATATATATATATATAGTTTCATATATAGTTCCGAATTACAAAGATATGATATAGGAAGTTCTACTTTCATTAAAAAGAGGAGCGAAGTACAAGCTTGTTCTGTTCGAGATCACTGTGAATTAAGGTAAATCTGATCAATGTTTTTCTTTCTCTTCGCACTCTAAGTAAATGGGCACTCGACACAACTTCATGAATATCCGACCAGCCAGTTTAACTGTTCATCAATTCTTGTTTTGCTACTTGCTTGCCCTCCAGAATCCCTGCTCGCTCTTGAAATAATTTCCGAAAGAATACAGAAAAGGTAAATCTGCAGTTTTCCCGTTCGCTTCTGTAAATCAACCACAAATTCTCTTTTCCTATTGCTACTTTGTAGAAACCGCTAAGACGACACAACCTAGAAGGGAATTAAGGTATTTTGCTTTACAAGAAATGGAAAAGTAATTCATTCCAGACATCAGGTACACCAGGCAAGCACCAATGTATGCAATCAGAGTATGTCGTTGGCTTTGCCAACTGTTCTGAGCTTAATGTCTCCCAGAATTTTCGGTAGATGGAAGGATGGCCATCTTTTCGATATTCTGATAGCTGAGTGATGTTGAGAACTGTGACCTTGGAGCCCAATTTTCCCAGAACCCTTTCAACCATACGCATAGTAGGCAAGTCTGAACCACTTCCCCAGTAGCCCTCCCAATCAATAGGGGTCTTCTCAGTATAGCAGTTTCCTTCACTTCCCAACTCCCATTCCCGGCTCCTGATTATGAATATAAACCAAATAAGATGGTATTGACAAGCTTATTCACATGAACATCTAAATCCTTGCAACAAAACATCAGGTGCCTAAATGGAAGGATTGCACGAACCATAGTCCGTTAACCAGTTCCAAGAACTTGTAATGAAGCAATTCGAAACAGCACAGAACTAGTAATGTTGTTTTCAATGCTGAACTCGAGCCAAATCTACGACAAGGTTATAATGTTCATATCAATTTGAATTAACGAAAACGACATGAGTTGGTTCATACTCACCAGAGATGTGTCGGAGACATGGTTACGAAGAAGATCTGTTTCTCACGGAGTTTAGCCTTAGAAGCAACCCAATCTGCCCAAGACCCCATGGCCATCTCCATTGCCCCTAATCCATCTAATTCTTCGCAAACTCCATTTTCTTCAGTACTCCATCTGCAGAAGTAACGATGAATGTTCAAAATACTAATTTCTAATAGTTTATGGGGGCATCATATAAGCCATACGCCCTGAAACAAAACCTTGATGGCATACACACTTACAACAGCTTAACAGGACCTTGTCTCCACCACAAATACGTGTTGAAAACCAATATATCAGCATGCTCCCATTTTTCCGAATGCTTCAGAACTGAATCTGGACGAATTATCCGTTCGTTCAGTCTATGATTCACAGGGTCGTCAGAATTTGAATCAACAAGAAGAGGAGCCCATAGAAATTCCACAGTAGCATTATATTCCTGCACATGACATCAACACAAAACCACAAATAAAGAAGTATCGTCTGAGACAGCATTCCTTAAGGAAAAAAGGACAACTCGGGTAAGAGTTTCAGGCTTACCTCTGCCCTGAAAATGGTAAGAGGAGCATTTGGTGACATAGATCCCTTATCTGCCGGAATCACAGACTGTAACAAGCATACCATCGATATCCATTGTCCTCTATTGAGCGAATCGCCTACGAACATCAATCTTTTCCCCCTCAGTTTTTCCCACATTTCAGTCACATTCCATCTGTTTTAGCAAACAGATCAAAACCAACAAGATTTCAAGTCTAGTAACTGAAGAACTAAACACCAACAACATTCACAAAAGCTTGCATTTGATGCTTTATCAAGATCAGTAAGGCCGCATTAGTTCTAATTCATTCAATTCAAGCAGCCAAAGAAAAAACAAAAAGTTAAAAAAAAAAAGTAGCAGAACAGAAGAAAACACCTCTTCAAATTGCAATCATGAGGTTGCCACCTCCAATACTGATATCCCAAATCAGACCTTCCATGCTTGTGACATGATAATTGATCCGACATGTAAGGACAATTAGCCTCATTGTAAAGCGGATATGATTTATTGTCAAATACCCATTTGCCAGAGAACACATCACAGCTCTGTGAACTCTTCTTCCGGCGACCCAATTCCGGTTTCCGCTTAGCCCATTGGATTTTCTTGCCACTATACGCCTTAGTTGAGTTGCATCTAACAAACCTATCCAAAAACCCTAACAATCCCAAAAACCAAAAAGAAAACAATAGTTAAATCCTTAAACAGCAAATTCAAACGCTTTCGGTCAGCCAAAAAAGCCCAAAAAAGCAAAAGCTTTTACGTAGAGACCCCCCAATAAATTCCATAAAAAAAGGAAAGAAGGGTTAAATCCTAGAGCTGGAAATTCAGGAACTATCAAGAAAAGACAAATTAGCCCAAGCAAGTAAAGAGATTCAGTAAAGAAAGCAAAGAAATGCAGCAAAGATTATGGAAAAAGAATAACTAAAAAAAATCCCAGCAAAAAGAAGAGCATACCTGGAGATTGATTAGAACGAGCAGCAAGATTTGGTTCAACATAAGTAAAAGAAGTTTGCTGCTGGTGATGAGAAACATGATCTGGGTCATCATGGATTCTTGAAATGCTACTTTCATTGTAAAGAATTGAAAGGCCAATAAAGATTAACAACACTAATGCTACGAACTGAAAATGGGATCTTTTTCTGTTCCATCTCTGCATCATGATAGATGCAATTTGATGGATTTATTTCAAGCTGCAAGATTTCTTGGATTTCTATTACTTAAGACAAAGTCTAAACAGTCACCATTAACTCTCCATTTTAAGAAAAAACCGTTTGACCTCTTTCGCTGTTGGATGGTCGTTGATTTTGTTAATCATATCATTAATTAGAGAATTACAATATATATGTAAATTTTTTATTTAATTATAATTTGAAAAATTAAATTTTAATTAATATAAAATTGATAAATATTTAATATTTAATAAATATAATATGTATTGTTATATTTAAAAATTATTGTATAAGGTAAAATTATGAATCTATTAATAATATAATGATATATATTAATTTTAATTAAATATTATTGATTTTAATTAAATATCATTGGTTTTAATATATATAATAATAATTAATTATGATTATATAAATAAAATTAATAAATACCTTATTTAATAAAAATTAACTATTGGATCATTTAAAAATTTGAGTTTGTAATGTATAATTTATCTATTAATTAATATTTTATTTATTCAAAATTGATAAAATCAATTTTCTTAAATATTTTATGATTTAATTTACGTCCAGCGGTATATTTCATAATTTATGAAATATTAACCATGAATTCATGTATTTTTCTTATTTATTATTCAGTTTAAGTATTTTTTGTTTATTTTTTTAATAAATGAATTTTTTTCTTTTTATAAAACTAAAATTTTTGTAATATATATTTTAGTGTTAGAAGACAGCTGTGAGGACAGAAGTGGGTCGGACCCGTGGATATATAAAAATCGGTGGGTGGGACGAATGCTGGAATTTTGTCGGTTTGGTGTTTTGTTTTTGACTAATTATGACGTAATTTCTTGCAATGATAAGCTAATGATTTAGTGACTTGTAATTTAGGATATGGAAACTACTCTTTTTTTTTTTTTCTATTTTCATCCGTATATTAAAAAATTAATATTAAAATTATATTATCTAATAATTAAAAACAAAAAAAATAATATTCGACCCGAAACATAAGAGTTCCGAATTCAAGTATCCGAAGGAGGGCATAGAGAGAAGGGAAACGCCTGTTCCCTGAAAGGCACATCCCCAGTTCTGAGGTATCATGGGGATAATATAAAAATGGACGAATGGCTCGACTGGATTGGAAGCTTAAGGTTTGGTGAGTGAGTGGGTGAGATGCTGAATAATAACAACTGAAATGGCTCGCACGTCGATGGTTCAATGTTCACCTCAACCCAACTGAAATCTGTCTTCTGAGCCATATCATCGAAGACTCTTGGCATGAATTTGTTCATTTTCATCTGGGTCATCAAATTTCTGATCAAAAATCAAATTCTGATGTGAGCTTTCGACGCTGCTGTATGATTTTTTTTTTTTAAAACATGATATGAAGATAACTTCATTACTTGATACACGAGATTGTTTTTCTTCATCCATCAAGGCGATTGTTAGGATTAGTCCAATTGAATGAATAATGGAACTCCGCTACACTCTGGCCCATGGAAGATTTGGTAGAAGAGCGTACAGAAAGGGCAGACCCATAAATAAGTTAATGAAAAAATTAAAACAAATGTTGAGAAGTGGGATTTGAACCCACGCCCTTTCGGACCAGAACCTTAATCTGGCGCCTTAGACCAACTCGGCCATCTCAACATGCCTGAAACAATGGTTACTAGTTTCTCCATACCCAATAGAGCAAATCTGAAACAATCACTACCCAAATTCCAGGCTTCGGTTTGAGTTTCATTTCTTTCATGGCAAATATTCACTGTTATCGGTGCTTATGAACCATGCTTTATACAGATGACTGATCGAAATAATGATCATAAGCCTGCAGATTTCATCAGTTTTTTTCGGATAAATTTGAATTTACCATAAACCCAAAATTATTCGATCGAAAAAGAAACCAAGGGAAGCAAATAGGATGATAACAGAATGATACGCATTTATGGAACAAACAAAGAAATCAACGAGAGTTTCATTCTACGATTGCATCTGATAACGTTCACTACAATTCTGAAAGCTTTTCGTTTTCTCATCTACAAATCCCTTTCCTCCATTTATCAGGTTATGTACTGATCAGAATTGTATTCCAGTATAAAAAAAGTAGGACAATACATCAAGCTCAGCACCCATCCTGGGAAAATAATTTCAAGTTGGCCTGAAACAGAATTTCCAGAAAGGTCTCTTTCTCCTGGAAATATAATCATCAGAAGTATAAGAAGATTGAATAATCTCCCACATGATATGGATATCTGTATATTCTCCGCAAGATTCCATGTCCTTGCACAAATTCATAAGCCCGTCATTCTTTCCTGCCAGCACACACACACGCACACACACATATCATAATCAGAACACATAAAAAGAATATTCATTGAAAGAAAATGATGAAAAATTTTGTTATCTTTGGTTCAAATGTGATTGATTGGAACTGGTCTTACCTTTGGCCTTGGATCTTAATCTTGAAGTGAACTTCAGTGACACACACTTAGCTGAGTAAACAAACCATATTTGCTTGAAGCTTGGCCAAATTTCCTTCCATCTCTTCATCTTCACTTGCCTTTCTGCTCATTACTATTGGTATCATATATATATATATATATATATATATATATCTTCATTTTGATTTCTTTTACTTAATAAACTAACTACAAGCAAGGAACCAAGCGCATCCGACACACTGCAAAACAACATTTCTCAAGACAAATTAGGAGAGCTTTCTTCTTTCAGGTCAACTTCTTAAGAAAACATAATCATACATACATATATATATTAATTTCGTTGATGATATTATAGTCTTAATTCGTACCTCCAACCAAAGATTCTAAATCTCCATAAATATACAAGAAGGAGAGGGAAGTGAAGGATGGGACCCAAGTCAAACGGTTGGTTGGTGTTTCCTTTAGAGTCTTTCTATTAAGGCTATGTTTGGCATTAAATTTCCAATTAAATGTTAGATTAGCTTTTTGATTAGCTGTAGCTGTAGCTATAGCTGTTAGCTGTTAGATTAACTTTTAAACTATAGTTGTTAGCTATTAGATTAACTTTTAAATTGGTTGTTAGGTTAGTTGTTACACTTGAGTGTTTGGTATCATTTTTAACTGGTATCATTTTTAACTTTTGAATTAGCTGTTAGAATATGAAATTACCAAAAGGGTATTAAATGTAAAAGCGTTTGATGTAAACATGGATAATCTAGGTCATTTTAAACAGCTTTTGATGTAGAAGCTATTTCTAATAGCTTTTTCAAACGTTATTTTAAAAGTCATTTGAAGATCTAAAAGCTATTTTAGAAGCTAATACCAAACACCTAAAAAATACTAAAAGCTATCTTAAAATCTAAAAGCTAATATAAAATCTTTAACAAACATACACTAATTGTAAGAAGACAAGTGTGTCCTCATAGCACTATCACTTGGAATATGCTTTAATTGGTGGCTTTCTTTTTATTGCTACCAATAGGATTGATGCGGGTAACATTTCCGGGAGTGTTAGTGTCTAACTGCCTCTGTTAACTTTTTACCAACTCTACCGGAAGAATATATATTTAGTCTCTCACTATAATTAATTCAAGATCAATCTTTATATTTTTCTATTTAGTCTCTCACTAAATCGCTTAACGAAACATTTCTAACAAAATATGCTGAAGCTGATGATGTTCTAGAAATTATCCCAATTAAGGACAGAAATCCTCCTATGGTTTTGTTGGCATTCAAATATTGGTTCGTCTTTGTTTGGGCCTTTTAGGCTAATCTGGCTCAGAACACTCCAACAAAACGGCTTGCCATGGTTCAATCTTTTTCAAACAAATTTGGTCTATTAACCTCTAAAGTAAACTTAGAAGTTCAAGGTGCCTTAGAGGAATAATGAAATATTTGGATATGTGTCGAAAAATGTACAATGATATTCAAAGCAATCATTTCTTAACATGCACATTTAATAAGAAGATGTGATCAATTACATGGCATTAATTAAAATTCCTGTTTTTTTTTTTGAACAATAATAAGGATCAACTTTCATTAATAGAAGAAAATACAATAGCTATTGAATCTAACAATGAAGAAAAAAGAAATATTCCTAGTCATGGACAATGGAGTGAATCAGAATGGAGGCCTCGTCAGTAGTTGGAACAGCATCATCTATTTAACCACACAAAACAAAACAAAAAAACACCTAAATCAAATCTACTAATCGAATATTTCCGATAATACCAAACCCTAAATACAATTAAAGAAAGAGAGAGACACCTGGAAAAGAAGTTGGAAAATGCGACACAATATTCTTAACAATACCTCCATCACCTTTCTGCTCTTCACGCTCCTCTTCTTTTTTTCTCACCGACATTCAACTTCTCCTCTTGCTTTTTTTTATCACCATCGATATCAGATTCCAGTTTGGAAACCAAGCTCGATACAATATGATTCAGCAATCCTCCAGCAGCGGCTTTCTGATCTTCTGCTACTTCCTCATCATCATCTTTCTCATCATCATCATCAGCAGCAGCGGCATCTGGTACTTGTTCTTCATCAAGTAATTTCTCTTCTTTTAGATGCATAATGCTCTCTTCTTCAGCTACGCAATCTTCCATTCTTCCCTTTCTATATCTTTCTGATTTGATTTCATATGCTGCAACTAAATACCGCTAAGACTGCACTGCAGGTAATAATAATATACCACACTCACGAGGCTGGTGAAGTTCTACGAATCCAATAACCATGCACCACGTGGGATCTTGTTAAATTCTAATTAATTAATTTTTTATTATTTTTTTAAGAAAAGCTGTCACTTTTATTATTCTTGATTTCATAAAAAATAACAAAAATATATTAAATTATATATATATGGAAAAAAATATTTGTGAATTTTCAATTATAAGAATGGAATTTTTAATAATTAAAAGATCAGAAAATGCTGGTTTTGATTGATAAATATGGAATATGCGGCATGGTAGAACCAACTGGAATGGATCAAACACTAATGGATGGTTTACATCTCTGCAATAAGCAAATCCTTCTTATGTAATGACTTGAACAAACAACACCCTCCAAGCATTGTGATTCAGAACTGCCATGGCACTTGGGGTTGCCATTAAAGCGTTCATGCATGGAGTCAGGATTTGTTTGAGCTTAGTTATTGCTGACTTCTGCTTTTTGATTCCCTCCTCTCTCTGCGTCTGGCTTCCCTGGCAGCTTCATCGGCCCTAACTTTCTGTAATATAGTTTCGAAACCTGGAATTGTGCTGGTCAGTCTGTCGTAAACAAGGTTGCTCAGCGTGGA
This sequence comes from Dalechampia spathulata, assembly GCA_948192965.1. Taxonomy (NCBI): domain Eukaryota; kingdom Viridiplantae; phylum Streptophyta; class Magnoliopsida; order Malpighiales; family Euphorbiaceae; genus Dalechampia; species Dalechampia spathulata. The sequence goes on along the minus strand of CANYBF011201319.1, from coordinate 91,511 downwards.
GAACGCCTGAAATATGTTCTGCACTCACAACCATAATATATCACATCACAAATCTAATCCCTCAGCAGAAAAATCTTACAAAATGGTCAATCTTGTTCGATTATCAGACAAACAGAGAAATTAATAAAACTGTACCTTGACATCCTCGTTCCAATGGCTTATGTATGGCGGACCTGTTGTGTGTGTGCCAAAAGGGTCTCGGTACCATTGGCCATCATATGTTATTTTATCCATTGCTTGCTCAACGCTTAAAACCTCCCACGGCCTTAAGCCGGGGATGATTTTAGCCAATTGGAGCCTAACTCGCAAAAACAACCATCACAATATCATTTCCACATGGATAAGACGATGTATATGAAGAAACATGCTTAACTAGACATGATCCGCATCTTTGTACATGCACCAAGTCGATCAATGCAACACAAATCACAAAGAGGAACATCGAATCTAATATCTTCCGCATACGAAATAAGTGCAAGGCAGCAACATGACCTTGCTCTTGATCAATACGAGGAAATTTTTATTATGAAGGATGATTATGCAAGTGTTGTGGTACCTGAGATCTTTCGGAATGTATTTGTTAGGCATATGGTCAGCTTCCAAAATGGTAGTAAGCTCAGAACCACTAGCCCAAAGGAAAAGGGCATGGCTGGGAATTCTAACTCCTGGCCATACACCGTCATTAGCTTCTAAAACAGCTAAATCACGCTTCTTGCTTTCAATGGCCTCTTGTTGCAGTTGTTTGTAGGTTTTCTTCTCACGGCCCTTGAGGGGAACCCATGGGGGAATTCCTCTCTGAAGTTTGTGAAGAAAAGCTGTCGCCGCTGCGCCAAGTCTAACTGTGGTAACCACACTATAAACCATTAGTCAGGCAGTTGGGGCGCTAAGTTGGCAACGTATATCTTGGGAAAGCAAGGGCTTATGCGGAACTGGGAACTGTTTTTCTTCCTGCATTTGACATATAACCCTCGATTCCAGGATATAGAGTGAAATAATAGATGGCCAGATAAAGAAACTACATTTTTGGTCTTCCTAAGAATGAGTAGTAGTTTCATTTCTGTCTCTACCAGGACCATTGCTACTTACGAAAACATGACACAGCCCCTATTTGTTGCTGGATAAAGATCCGGTCTTTAGAACCATAATCAATACGGGAATTAACTCCTAAAAGTATCTGTTGCTAGATAATCAAGGTGAACCTCAAAGCAGTAAGTTTTCACCACTTCCAAACTACCTAAAACCACATTTTTGTAGCAAAAGAACATGGCAACAGATGATCTGAAACTGTAATTACGCACCTTCCCAAGTAGCAATAGCACGTTCCATGCCATAAATCATATGAATTGGTGCCCATTCATCCATATCCTCAGCCCAGACAAAGGTATCTTTATCAATAATCCCACCACCCCAAGCAGTTTTAAGCTGAATTAGCTCCATCGGTCCTCGTGTCCTTCCCAACCGATCCTTGTAATAAAACCCACCACTTTTCATAATAACTACAACAGAAACAACATCAATGAACAAACAATCAATCAAAGCAAGAAACAAAGTTTAAAACTTTTTAATTAGTAATTAACTAAAACTTACAATCATAATACCGATTGTCCAATCGTTTATACCCAATAGCTTGAGCAACGTCTATAGGTCTGCTAGAAGGGTAAGGCCGTTGCCTAAATCCCCATAGCCCAAAAAAGAACTGCTTGGCAAAATCCCAAAACTTATCATCACTTTCTTTTCTGGTCTTTATAGCTTTTCTTGGCATTGGCCTGCCATCCAGTCCAATAACATTGGGCACTTGTTGCCACATTTTCCTGTCTTCCCATCGATAAGGAAGCATATTAGATTTCAACTCCAACTCATTAATCTTATCATCAATTTCTTCAGCTCGTGCCAAGAACTTAACAACTGGGTTCGATTCCATTTCTTTCCAAAACCTTTCATTTTCTCTTATCTCTTCTTCAGTTGGGTTTTCTTTATGTTCCACATAAGGATGGTCATTTAGAATCTTTTCCACTTCTGGGGCATGGCGGTAGTCAGGCAGGTTTTCGTGCTCGTAGAAGAATTGGTCGAGCATTTGTTGCCAGTAACCAGGTTGCTCGTCCGAATCGCTTTGTTGTTCGGGTTTTTTAGACTTGCTGAATGGGTTTGACATAGAAACCGAGGCAAAGTTGTAGGATGGTTGTTGATGAGTGGATTTTGAAGATAAAGATGGGACCAGCGGAAGGAGGTTTAACGGAGGAAGTGGATTAGGGGGTTTGTTGAACCAGTTATCGAAGAAATTGAAATTGATTGACGCCATTAGGGTTCAGGGTTTGGAAAAGTAGCTGGAATTGTACAACTTCGAAACAGAGGGAGAAGGAGAAGGAGAAGGAGAAGATAGTGCCAGCGTGTCACTGTTAGGACCGAGGAAGCCAAGGGTAATAATTGGGCTGCATATACGAACGAACTCGTAAAATTGAATTCTGCAGGCTTCCATTCAATGCAATATTAGGCCCAATAAGTAGCGATTTTGGCTCGGTTGAGTCCTTTAGTTTTTGGTTCAACCATCCATTTTCATGTAAATTTTGTTGAAATAAAGGGTTTGAAATAAAATAAAATAGCTCTATTCATAAAAAAAAATAATCATTATTTTTCGAAAAGATATTTCATCAATTAACATATTAAATTATAAAAATTAATTTTAAAAATATAAATTTACTCAATTCAATTTACAGTTTCATATAAGTAAGATCTTATCCTTTACTATACTATTTATAACTTCTTCAAATTCCAATGAATTTAATATTCAATTTATATAATTTATATATATGATTCATATAAATTTTATTTATTGAATGTTATATTTCGAGATTAATATATAATCGAGAATTAAAACTGAATATTTTATTATTGCATAATTAATCTATACATTAAAAGATAAATAAATATACCATCTATTGCATCTTATATATGTACTTAAAAGAATCATTAAGCTAACAGTCCCTTAATTTGAACTAACAAAGTTGAAAAGTTTTTAGCTTCTCCATGCAGAAACTCTGATCAATGGAGTCGTCCTCCACTGCAAAATCATCTCATTATTGCACTGTCCCCCAGTTCTCACTTCGTATAAACTTTGCATTCCTTTCACCATCTCTCTAGCTTCTTCCAAGCTTTCCCTGCTTATTCTCCAGCTTTCCAGGCCACCTCCCATTGGCAGATTCCAGGATTCCTTCATCTCAATCCACTTCTGAAACCAAGCTTGCGTGGAGATAAATGGAGTGACAAACAGAGATTCCAGGGCCATTCTTGCTTGTTCTAGATGAGCAGGGAAGTTCATCTCGATCGACTCGAGTAAAGCTTGGTAATGCCCCAGATTTCCTTGGAAAAATGAAGCAAAACCTGAGCAATGTCGAAGAGTTTGACAAGCATCTCCTTCCCCAAAAGTGATTATACCCTTGTTTCTGGCCATCAAATCCTTGGCTACTTTTACGAATTCATCCACTTGTTTTCTACTTCTCGCCCTCCCATGATGTGGTAATCCTGTCATACAATTAAATGCTAACCATTCTTTCCTGCCGCCTCGTTTCTTCGTCTTTTTAATTTCACCCATCAATTCCTGAATTTCCATCTCCTCTATCTTTAACTTGAGACCGATCAGTCTAGCATGATCGACCAGTCTCCTTTTCGCCTCTTCGAAGCTCCACATAGGAGAAACCTGATCGCATTCCTCTTTTTCCCATTTGATTGCAATCAATATTACTGATTTCCGGAGCCTTGCCAGGCTTTCATGCATCGGCGGCCATTGAACTGCCTCCCCCATGTCAAAATCTACTATGATAACCGTCTCTGTATCACCTGGCATAGCTTCAAGAATTGCTGAATTAGCAGTATAGTGAGCGAATCTTCCGTACGGGAAAATCTGGTAAAAGGCCCTGAAAGCTACATGAAAGTTCTTGGAAGATTCATGTTTTAGATAATTCCCATGCTTTTCAAAATCCTGACACAAATTGAATGCCAGACGGAGTAAAGTTTCATCCGACAAACTAACTTTACCACTCAAACACCGTAATATCACATCTCCAAGCTCATTCTGCCGATTCTCAATGGCTTCGCCATACGCCTTGAGGAGAACAAGAACAACGGAACGATTATCGAGCAAAGATTCTTCTTCCCCTGGCAGGATCAGTGAAGATGGTTGACTAATCGAAGAAGAACCAGAGCTCCATAATTCTTCTTCCCTTTGATTAGAAGTAACAACACTGTCATCACTTTCACTAATCTGCCCACAAACCAACTCCAAATCTCCATCAAAACCAGGGTCAAACCCTTCTTCATCAAGCAAGTAATCCTCCACTGACAAACCCTGTAACTGATCATCATCACTACAAGCTGGAGAATCAGCAAATTCATCGGGAAACGAACAAGATAAACCAGGGATTGAAGAAACATCAGAGCCAGTAGTAGTATCCTCAGGCGTGGAAAATGAAGAAGAAAATTCACAAGCATTGACATGGAAATCCATATCCATAAGATCAAAGTCAAACCCAGAATTTATAACATTGTAAAACGGCCAAGAAGGCTGGTTGAGTTCATCAAATCGAGAACCCATTTCCCCTTTTGATGAAAACAGATCAAAAGTAGAGAGAAAGAGAGAATTGGGGTGTAGAATTATGATCGATAACAATAGTGATATTTATATTTAAGAATTTGGTAAAACAATACCAATCATTTTCACTCACTTTCTTAAGAGTTTTATTCCAAACAGCTTCCCATCTTATTCTCCTTCCTTTCTTGGCATCTTCTTCCTATTTTTTTTATAATTTAAAATAAAATTGTTCCCATTTCCATGCATCTCTATTCATATTTTTTCAATTGTTTAATTTCTTAATCCAACAAGTTTGGATTTTTTCCTACTAATTTTCCAATATAATTTTAAATTTACTTGAACATTTTAATTTATCATTATTTTCTATTATTTTTTTGAGTTTTACAATTATTGCGAGTTAATTTATTTTTTACAAATTATTTTTTGAAAAATCATATATTTACATGTTTTTTCCAATACTATTTTCAAATAATAATTTTAATAATAAATAATAAATAAAATGAAAATGTACTTTTTTGGAATGTAATATAGATTTATTAATTTTTACATGTTAAAATTATTATTTATTTTGATAAACTTGAAAATAATCGATAAAAAATCAATAAAATTTTATTGAATTTTTATATATTAAAATTATTATTTTCTCAAGATTCTCTTGACCCTTAATCCTCCTCCCTCTGACTATGGAATAAACATAAATATTTAAAATATTAATTACCAACATATACTAATTTCATAAATATTAAATTATATATCTATATATATTAAAAACCAATAATTTAATATTAAACAAAATTTCCAATTGGTGTTCTACGTGAAGAAGAAGAAGACTCAAGTATGACAAAATAGATGTCTATTTCAATATAAATAATTTTTAATTAAATAAAGGGTAATTAAGTTAAATTATTGAAATAAAAACAAATTAAGTCTCTACATGAAGGACCTTGGAGTCATCAACATATTATTTATTATTATAATATTTTTTTTTAAAAAAATAATTATTATTATTTAAAATAAGCTTGTAAATTACGTGTAAGTTTTCATATGGGTTCTATATTTATGTAGTTTTTTTTAAGCTTAATGTAAGACTTTAGTGTTTACCATTTTCTTGTCCGGTAAACAGTAATATGCTTTTTCTTACTTTTTCAGTTTGACAATCACTTGCTACGTTAATTTGGAGCCTTTCTGTAATGAAATCTGTTAATTTGGACGACATTTTCTGGATAATTATTTTGAGTCTGTGTTTGTATAAATAGGATTAAATTAAAAATGATATTAATATCTTATGATAATTAATATCAGGTTTAAGGTTTAGGGTTCAAGATTTTTTATTAATCTAAATCTTACTATAGGCCCCTCCCATCTCAGTATTAATTGGATGGTTGGATGGTTATGTTCATGTTGATTTTGGATATTGAATTAATTGTGTAATTATATTCATATCATAAACATCAAATTTTAATTATTTTAATTATAAAAATTGATGTTTAATTTAATAAAAATTGTTGATATATTCATGAAAATTCTTTATTGTTCATAGCTTTCATATTCTATACATTTTTTTTAAATATTTTATATTTATTAAATTGGGATAAATATTAAAGTAAATAGGTGAATATTATTCAAAATTTTGAAATATTGTACTTTTAATTAATTAAATTAATCTAAACTTTTTTCGATAATATATATAATATTAATATATGGCATTGTGTAGATGGCTAATAGATTGCGTGTAATAAATAATACGTGATTATTGTAGTAATTTGCATGATTAGTGATAATTTCATTATCAAGACCCAAAATAGAATCATTTTATTCCACTTTGAAAATGGATTAACTATAAACCAACTTTGACCAACAACTAGTCCAACCCATTTTTTAAACAAGTCCAAATCGAATTATACAAATTATAATAAGAAAAATAAAAAAATTTTAATTTTATTAAAATAGATGCTGGAATCATCTCATTTTGATGCAATTTCAATACAAAATAAATATACCATATCATAATAATTTATAAATATAATTAATTCATATATATATATATATATATATTAGTGTTATAATATATTTAACTTTAAAGATATCAATAATATTTAATCATAATTTAATTTTTGAATAAATATATTTATATTTTTGTAATAAAATAGAGTTATGAGATATGAATATGGATGAACATTTAATTGATTTGATTATCAAACTACATCAAATTTTGTTAATATATAAAATCAAATTGAATTGAAATTTTTTCTATTTAAAAATTAATAAATCAAATCAAATCAAATTTTGATTTTTTTGTCTTATTTATATAATTATTTTGAAATTTGAATCAAAAGTTTTAATTTTTTAAAACAGAATCAAACTAAATATTTTTAAATTTAAAATTTTTAAATTAAATTAAATTGAAATTATTGATTCGATTCAATTTTTGATTTAAAATGCACGAAAGGGATATTAAATTTTAAATGAATTATGTACCAAAAAAAAAATTGAAAGTGGTGTTTGAGTGATCAACGTCTCTACCAAGTTATGGCAATATTCGTTAGATTTACATGAAACATAAACACAAAAATTATTAATATTTAATTAATTTATTTTTAAGGCGACCATCACGTTCTCGTAACTTATGACTTTATTAATGCCCCTTTCGTTCTTCCCACAATGCCACTAAATGGGATCTTTTTCATTTTTCTATTTAACAAAATCAAATAGCCCCTTCCACGTGTTTTATTTTTTTTTAATTTATCAAAAAAAATCGTGAATTTTTTTTAAAATGGTAATATTTTTGAAAAATTTTATAAAAATTTGATGGATTTAAAATTTTTAAATCCATCATTTTTAAAATTATTTTTTTAAAATATAATTTGAGTTAAATTTATACTATATATATATTTATTAATATTGAAAAAGTTATACTACTCATATAAAATTTTGCTTATTTTAAATTCAGATTAATGGATTTTAATTATTTAAATATATTTTTTAGAGTAATTTGATGATTGTAATTAAATTTAAAAAAAAAGATAATCAAGGGAAGATTTTTGGATGAAGCAATTATTAAATGTGAAATTTAAAGTCAAGAGTTTGAGGTAACTTGATTATGATTCTTTTACGTTGGAAGATAGGCTTTGTCTTTTCAATAGTTTTCATGTTCCAGTCAAAAAAAAAAAAACTACTTTTAGAGTTTATCTAATCATATAATTATTAATATATTTTGCAAGAAGTATAATGTAAGATTTTAAATATTATAAAATATAATATTCCATATCCTATCATATATATATTTTAGTCGTATAATGTATTTAGTTCATACTAATATTCATAATGTTTAATTATGATTCGTTATGTTTGTTTTTGTTATGGAATAATTGATGTAAATCTTACTGATATATAATTTTATATATATCGTATGAATTATTTTGAATAATTTAGTTTAACATTATTATATTAATCTTTTACTAATGCATAGTTTCTTGGGTGTTTATTGAACAATTGATTCATGAATATAAAATATTAAATAAAACTCTTCATTATCCTCAAGAGATTTTGAATTTGTTTATTTTTATATTTTTCTTATAGACTCGGTCTTTGCTCGCCCATTATCCAAACAAAGAAAAGAAAAATCCATCCAATCCAACCACAATAAAAGCCCCATGAAATTGGAATTCTTGTTATGGATTATTCCATCGTCTTTTCTCTGATCATATAACTCTACTGTAATGATTGTAATCATAGTAATACAATATATATATATATACACACACACGCGCACTGTAAATTCAACCTAACGCCAGAAACGCCATTTGTTTGAATCTTGCCGGAAATTCAGAATCGTCCCATTGGGATGAAGTTCGTTTTGCTTAAAATACTTAATTTTTTAGGGGGAAAAAAGGCAAAGAAGACCAAAAATGAAGAAAAAGGAATAAACAGAGAAAGAAGTTAGAAAGTGGTGGAAGTTTTCTTTTTTTTTTTTCCCAAAAAAATTGGAAAACATCTTCGTTTTTGCTATCTTAAATTCAAAGTCCTCCATGGAAATATGGATTCTTTATTCCGCCATATTGACGGCTGACTTCCGTCATCTCCTCTTAATAATGCCATCGTCTTCCCCGTTGACCTTTTTTATTTTAATTATCAACGCTAAAATGTATTTAATTAATATTTGAAATTTATTAAAATACTATTCATAATTATTCCTTTTCATTTATTTTTAAATATTAAATAGATATATAATTTAAAATTTTTATTTGGGGATTCTTAATGCAATCGATGCTTTTGATACTTCAAAATAACTTTTATTAAATATTATAATTATATTTATTTATATTTTTCAAATTTTCTTAAATATATTTTAAATTCAATTGAAATATTAATATTGCTAGAATTTTATCATCGTATCGAACTTATATTCTTATACTTATAATTCATGCAAGAATTTTTTAAAGGGGTTAAATTTTATTATTTTCTTAATTTATATGTTATATTCATTCGTATAGAATATAATTGTTATTTCCTTTATTAAAGATCTAATAATAATAATAATATTAGAGAGATATATATTAAGTGATTTTTACATTTCTTCTGATAACTTAATCTTCTAAGTTAAGTTAAATAGTTATTAATAACAGAGTTTCTATGATTAAAAAATTTTAATTATTAAATAAAGAATTTTTATATAAGATAAATGTAAGTTTATATATCATATCTTATTTTACTTAAATTTTAATTATTTAATTATTTTTATGAAATTATTTTTTATAATTTAATAATAGAAATCAAACTGTGGGAAATTAACTTGAAGAGAAAAAAGAGTAGGTGTATTAATTGGTGTTGACCATACATGGTAACGTGTGGGTGTATACATATGAACTTATTTCCATGGATTTTTTTATAATGGGATTCCTCCGTATATTTCCTTATGGGATTGAGTTGACCAAGTCAAGCACTTGCAAAACACAAGCAACCCACCCGATTTCCGTTGACCCAGCAATTTTATCAATTAAATATTATATATATATATATATATATATATATATATATATATATTAATTTAAGTTAATAAATAGTAATTAATTCAAATATCAGAAATATAAAATCCTTAAAAATAACGTTTACATTTTATAATTAAATAATGCTTTTATTTTATTTTCTCCTTTTTATTTATCATGTGTCTGGTTAAATATTAATTTTTTATTTTTATTTTTTGGTCCAAATGGTTTAGTATTGTGGAAAAATGTTGAATATTGACGCATTTTTCATTGCTTGGAAAATTTATATATATATATATGGAAGTTCAAAATTTGCATTTGTACATGATTAAATATATTACAAATCATTAATATATTATAATTTAATTATATGAATATTTTTAAAGAATTTAAAATTTTGGATTCAGATTTTTATTGAAATAATGAAAAAATATATTATAAATTTATAATTTATTATAGTTATTATTGATATTCTTAAAAATGAGATGAGGTAATAATTTATCATCCATGGACTATCATTTTTCTTAATAAATAAAAAATATATTGTAAATAGGGTAGCAATTTGAGACGATGATTATGTTCGGTTCATGTCTATTTTTATAAATATATGGGTCTAGGAGGATTAATTCTGAAATCATAATTTGAATTTCATCCGATTAATTTATTTCACATAATTAATTTATATATCATATAAAAATAAATATAAAATTATGTAATTTTAAGATAATTTAATAGATACATATGATTTAATATTATACAATTTATAAACTATATTAACAAGTAAATTCATGATATAATTCAATTTTTATTATATTATTAACAAATTAATATAAACGTAATTATAAATAATATAAATTTATTTTTTTTATATTAAAATTATATTAAATTAATAAATCATATTAAAAATTACATAGAATAAACAATTAAAAATACAATACAAATCCCTAAAATCTATATAATTGAAAGTCAAAGACATGTATATATATATGTATATGACTTGGTAACTAATCACTCTACATATAGCCAACCCAACAATCATTAATATTTGATTAACGAATGGATTACTTAATTATATAATTAAGTTAGCAAAAATAGAATAATCAATGAATTAATTAAGATATTCAAAAATAGATTAAGAAAGTCATATTCTTCCAGGTAAATGCAAATAAAATCAATTATAAAAATACTCCTATTTAAATACTTTTCCACTTTTAATATTTAACTAAATCAAACTTTTTAAATGTATAGAATCCAACTTAACTAATTTAAATATATAAATTGAAACAAATCAAATTTTGATAGAGTTTTTATCCTTTTTTGATTATTTTGATTATCGAAATTAATCCTTATATTTATATTCGATCACACCTTTTATTTTCCGTCTAGAATCATATGAAAATTCAAGAAGTTGAATATTTTAAAAATAAAAAATAATAATTGTTGAGTTATTATTATGATGGTTAGTCTTTTTCCTATTGACCGATACTCTTATTTAACAGTCACTTTCTTTACTACATGTTCGCAAATTGAAGTCCACAATATATTAATTGAGGCCAAGAATTTTCAATCCCATGCCTTGCCGATCCAAGCCATCTTCTTTGATTACTTCTTTTGATCGTTCTTGATCCCTTTCTTGTGCGGTTTTTTTTTTTTTTTGTTTTTTTGCAAGAATCTATGGCTTCTCCTTCAATACTTTGGCTGGTTTTCTTGTTTTCTGCAATGATTGGTAAGTTGCAGTGTGAAGAGTTCATATTTAATGGATTCAACGCCAGTGAAGGGGAGCTTTTGCTGGATGGAGCTTCTCTTTTAAAACCAAGTGGAGCTCTCAGGCTTACCAACAAATCACAGAACGCCATTGGACATGCATTTTATTACCTACCCATCAAAGTATTCAACCAAACATCACCGGATCCTGTTTCTTTCAGCACCAGTTTCGTTTTCTCGATCCATCCTCCTTCATCAGGAGAAGGAGGTTATGGTTTCGCCTTCGCCTTGGCACCTTCCTCCAAGATTCCTGGCTCTGCGGCAGAACACTATCTTGGCCTTTTCAACGAAACAAGCGACGGGGAAAGCTACAACCATATCTTTGCCGTTGAATTTGACACAGTCAAGGGGTTCAACCAGGAAGGAGACACCGATGGAAACCATGTCGGAATCAATATTAATAGCGTCGATTCAAATACAACTAGTGCGGCGGCTTATACGAGCTCCGAGGACGGACACGAAGAAGATGGGCTTCCTTTAAGCACCGGAAAACCTATCCAAGCTTGGATAGAATATGATGGAGTGAATAAAACAGTTTACGTAACAATCTGTCCGATGAAGAACCCGAAACCGATCAGACCACTGATTACCTTTTCTGGGCTTGATTTGTCAGCCATAGTTAAAGAAACTACATATGTCGGTTTCTCTGCTTCTACAGGAATTCAAGCAAGCTCTCATTACATCCTCGGATGGAGTTTTTCAACGACCGGGGAAGCCCGTCCGCTGAATCTTGACCAGCTTCCGATTCCACCACTAGAGAAGGACTCATCATCTTTGCCGCCAACGGTGGTTGCTCTTATCAGTGCTTTATGCGTTATGACAGTACTTCTACTTGGAACGTTATTTCTGTCGCTATATAAGAGAATGGAAAGGTTTGAGACGCTTGAAGATTGGGAATTGGAATGTCCTCATAGATTTCGGTACAGAGATTTATATACAGCGACCGGAGGTTTCAAAGAAAGTCAGGTCATCGGCGTTGGTGGGTTTGGAACAGTTTACAAAGCTGTGATGCCTGAAACCGGAAATGAAGTTGCTATCAAGAAGATAACTCGGAATTCAATCCAAGGAATGAAAGAATTCGCGGCGGAAATTGAAAGTTTAGGACGATTAAGGCATAAGCATTTGGTGAATCTTCAAGGCTGGTGCAAGAAGAAAAATGATCTTCTTTTGGTGTATGATTACATTCCAAATGGAAGCCTGGATTCATTGCTATTCCATCCTGAGAGAAAGAACTTCGTTTTGACGTGGGATCGGAGGTTCAGAATCGTCAAAGGCATAGCTGCAGGGCTTTTGTATTTGCATGAAGAATGGGAGAAAGTGGTGATTCACAGAGATGTCAAATCCAGCAATGTTCTGATAGATTCAGAAATGAATGCCCGACTAGGGGATTTCGGGCTTGCCAGGCTTTACGATCATGGCGTAAGTTCACATACCACAAGTGTCGTCGGAACAATTGGGTATATATCACCAGAATTGGCAAGAACAGGCAAGGCCTGGACGAGATCAGACGTCTTTGCATATGGGATTCTTCTTCTTGAAGTAGCCACCGGCCGGAGGCCAATAGAACCTACCCAGTTCATCCTGGTGGATTGGGTTCTGGAGTGCCAACAAACGGGTAAAATTCTCGACGCAGCGGATCCAAAGTTGAATTCAGATTACGTAGCTGAAGAGGTGGAGTTGGTATTGGAATTGGGTCTTCTTTGTTCTCATCAGAAACCAGATTACAGGCCAAGCATGAAGCAAGTTATAAGATATATGAATAGAGATGACAAGCTTCCTGCAATGGAGGATTGGGGTTCTTACGATTCTCAACAACTGAGTCAAATCAGTTCAAGGCTAATGCAACTCAGTTCCTGCGAAATGACGAGCTCACCATATCATTCATCTTCAGTATGACGTAGGTCTTTGTAGAAGATAATGCTCTTTACATTTTGATTTTTGTTCATAATGAAATCAATCCTGAAGTTGCCAAATAATTCCCTAAATTCTAGAGAATTTTGATGAGATATTCAGAAATACATCCCATTATGTATATAAAAATAATCAAATATAGAGCTTTTTATACTCATATATTGTTTTGATTTTTAAATATGCTTTTCAAATAAGTAATTTTTTAAAAAATTAAATAATTAATTCAAAACATATTTTAATACTCGCTATTCTCTCCTTTTTCTAAAAATCGTAAGATTTTTTTAATTTTAATATTTGTATTTTTAAAATTTTTAATTATTGTATGATAAAAAGCAAATTATATTTTATGGTTAAAAGAAGCATAGAATTAACAAATTAAAAAGAAAAGTTAAACATGTTTAAAAAGAGTTTCACTATTACTTATTTATGTTGTTCTACTTATAATTCTATTGTTTTATGTATATATATATATATATATCATATTAAATTTATTTATAATAATTATAACTATATGAAATTTAAATATCTAAATCATATTTACTTTAATTTTGAGTAAATTATAAATAAAAATTAATATGAATAAATTTATTAGGCTCATCCTAATTTCTTAATAATAGAAATAAAAACCTATTCCTACAGAAGAAGACCGGTTGTTCCGTACGGCATTCAATTTCAATTAATTTCAAACTTAAATATATATTTTCTGGTTTTTGTTTCAACTTGTAAATATAAAAATATTTCAAAAACATGAATTGAAAAATAACTTCAACACAAGTATTAAAGAAATAAATTGAAAAATATTAATTTCATAAAAAAATATTACTAAATTATCATTTTATAAATTCTAAATTACATCAACTAATATTAAAATGAACCGATAAATAAAAATATTATCTCAAATTTCAAAATGCATTACTTCAAATAAAATAAAACAAATAATAATATACCCTATTTAAATTAAATAATTGATTTTCTTGTTTCATATATAGAAACTACAGCATCGAAAATCAGAGAGTTTGATTATCGATTTCTAATGGAAAAAATGAAGTATGTTTAGCAAGAAAATATGATTAAGGAAAACACAAATGGCAAAATATGCAAAATCATAGTGTCAATGAATTTATGACAAAGAAGACATTTAAGGAAACATCCAAAACGTAGTAGTTATATGCCTCTTTCTAGTAAGAGACTTTATTACGGAACGGTATTCAACAGAATTAGCAACAGAAGATACAAATTTGATCCCCCACAGATCCATGTCAACAGATGGCAAATGAAAGAAAACCAGAAAATCGGTAATAATTATGGGTATACCGCCATCGTGAACGCCTAAGAAAGTCGTACCTGTAAGTGACTTGCCAGTGAATGGCTAGCTCATATTCATCAATAATTGTAGAGAAAAAAGTTAAAAATCAATTGTCTATCAGTTTCTATAGTTCTTGGAGGAAACTAGACTACTTTGGTTCCTGTATAAGAGAATTCAGCTCAATCAATGGCTCTGTTCTGTCTCTATGGGCTGTTACGTCTCAAGGAATGGTTTCTTCCTAAGTAATGCAATTTCCATAATTCATTCACATTGCAAGGAAAAAATATATGTACGCTGGATTCAGAAGGATTGAGAAGTAAGAAATGTAACAGCAGAAAATGATGGGCATCTCTTAGTCAACACGCTATAAATATCTCTGTACCAAGGATGAGTTTGGTTAATAATTATTATCATCTATTTTATTACCATATACAACATAACGACATAATTAGTTGACATAAAAAATTCACTCCACTAAGAACTCAAAAGCTTACCTTGAAAATCATGGAGCAACCCTACACGTGCAACTAAAATCATGAGCCATGAGCAGGACACGAGCAACAAAGACGCTAGTAACTTATCAAAGGAAGAAGAACTCAACGTTGGGGACGGAAAAGGAATTCATTAAATAAATGACCTAACAAACCACTGATTAGTGGCAGCGTTCAAGAAAGCATTTAACAAATCTCTCTCTTCTACCCCCCCATAGACATTTTAACAAAGAAAAACATGATCCACATCCAACACATGGATGGATAACTTCTTTTTTCTTTTCCTGTGCCCCTGAACTATTCATCAGAAACTAAAAGAGAGAAAGGGGAAAAAAGTGTCTTCTAATCTAACGAGAAACAATTGACCATATTCAGCTATTTTACTCACAGACAGAGCCAGTTACGTTTCATGAAACCATAACACGTGAGATCATCACCTGAGTCCAATTCGCAGTTTCCTTGAGCTGTTCATCATCAGACTGGAGACATTCACCGAGAAAATCAGCATAGAATGTCTTGTTTTTAAACAATACCTTCGTATTAGAACCAAGTGCATCCGCTAGATCACCCATCACAGCAACTGCAGCTCTTGTAACACTCTCATCCCTGCAAACATGGAAATGGCATGATTGTTATCATGGTAGAAATCAATGCCAACATCATCCAATTGTGATTGCAGGCAGAAAATGGTTGAAACATGTTTTTTTAAAAAAACAAATGCACCTTTGACTATCTCTAGAAACCATTTCTATGAACTGCAAAAGATGTCCAGCATGCGGCAGCATTATTTCTGACTTGGAAATTTTAAAACCCTGAAGAATACCAGAATAAGCCTCAAAGATGCTACGTTTGAGTTGGTTGCCGTAGTCCATCAACTCCTCATCACTGTCATCCATCTGGACACTGATCTGGGCAGCACTCTGCAACATTGTGATAGCAGACTCTATGTACTTGGCGAATTGCTCTCCGATTGCAAGAGCAATGTCCCCAAAGCAGGAGAATATAGGAGGCTTGACAGACCGGTTGAGCTCACCACTTTGGAGATTGCGCATAAGGTGACTCATGATCCCATCACAGTATGGTAGAATCTTTTCATCCATTGCTCGGCAGATATCGCCGACCACCCCAGTTGTGATGGCACAAACCTGGTATTCTTCAAAATTCTGTAATCCCATCTCCAGATAATTGTACAACTCGGGCATATATTTGCCAAACTCTGATCCAGAGGCGTAAGCCAGAGCACCAATTGCAAGCATTGCTTCTTCATGAACAGTAGAGCTCCGGCAAGCAAACACTCTAAGAAACAGAATCATAATTGAATCTGCAGCCTGGAGTATAATGAGTTTGGTCTCATCAGTACTGCTAAGTTTCTGGATAATGACTTGGAGAACACCACAGAGGGAAGCCTGCAAATCTACTTGCTTTTCCCTGTCATCTGAAGACACAATTTGAAGATCTAGAGTCTGCCCAAGCTTGTTCATGATGACTGGAAGAAGCTCTGTGATGATCTGAGAAGTCTCCACAATATTGGAAGATCTAACGACCTCATTCAAGGTTTCATAAGCAGATGACCTGAGTTTGGAGTCACTGCCATCAGTGCGCTCAGCAGTTTTAAGAAGTTGAGAGATAATGCCAGGCAGGCAAGGCGTGAGTAGCGAGGAGCTCTCTCCTGCATCCTCATATCCCTGGGCCAGGTAATAGATAGCACCACAAACCTTCTCGGCTACATGTGGAGCATCATTAATACTTTCCAGCAGAACTGCTACAATGCGGTGCAGGTTCTGAGGAGAAATAACAGAAGATCCACCAGCAGGACAGTGCAAAAACTCAAATATACGACTAAGAGTCCATGCCGTGGTGTCCTTGACATGCTTATTTCCATCTTTCATGGCATTAAGCAAAAATTCCAAGCCTGCATTAACCAGCGGGGTTAGCTTGTCTGTGCCTGGACCTTCAAGAATTGATCCAAATGCATAAGTAGCTGCTTCACGGCAACGCCAATCTGGCTTTACTATGTTAGCCTCCACGAAGGGCATTACAAGGGGCACAACTGCATCTCCAACAGTTCTAGCTACAAGACCTAGACATGTCCCACCTGCCATGGATATATTCCAGATGCCATCATCCTCATCTTGATCCTCTTCCTGCTTCAACAATGTTTCAAGCAACATAGGGACAAGAGACGCCAGAGCCTTCTCTATGAAATGTGAATGAACAGGTTCAGAATCCCCTGTTTCAGAACCCCCATATTCTTGAAGCTCTACTTCTTCATCACAGATAGAGCTCCAGAACTCAATTGCTTGGAGTGCAACTGCCTCTTCATCTCCTTTTACTGCATTCGAAGTAAGTTGAAAGAGGGTCTGCATGTAAGGTTCAAGCACTGAATAATAAGTTGACGCTATTGATACGAGACACTCAAAAGCAGCTTGCCTAATCTCTGCCTCTTTTGACAAGGCTGTCTCGCAGACCACCTTCATGATGTAATTTCGCTCCATCTCATTTTCAAAGTTGGTTTGTGCAAAATCTAAAGCATTAAGTAGTGCTCTTGTTGCTGCAAGGCGGATTTCAGGACCATGTTGGGCATAGGTCATGCCTTGGACAACTGCAGTTAGAACATGATTTACTTCATCTTGTACAAGATCCTGATGGGATATTTCCTCACAGACATACCCAAGAGTTTCCAATGTTGCCTGCTTAAGAGCAGCAGGTGTATCTTGCTGGGTCATATTATTAAGCAATGACGCAATTAGCTCAGGCCATTGCTTCCGTGGAATCTCAATGGAAGCAACTTTTGCAATAACTTGTGCAGAAGTGTGCCAGGCCTCCTGTATAGATGACCCAAGGGTTCTCAACAGCAAGTCTTTGATTTGTGATTTAACAGATAATTCAATTGACATCCATTGCTGGACAAGATGTTCCTTTCTCACAGCATCTTTAGCATCTAAAGAGTTCTTAAGCACAATACCAGCCAACCGACGAGATTCAAGTGGCTTCGCATTGTTTGCAAGCTCAACGGACAGAGATAGAAGGAAAAGAGGCAAGTTCTGCTCTTGAAACTGTCTAAGATTACCCTCTGCCTCATTCCGGATTTTTGCATCTGGCGATTGGGCAGCCAACAGAATTTGCGTGATCTCCATAGCCATTGCTGTTATCACCGTAAAAAAGAAATGTATGGATAAATTAACTAAAATAAAATTACACCAAGAAAGTATCTAAGAAAGCATAATAGCCGTTGATGAACAATATAATACCAACTCATATAAAAAAGAGAAGAAACTACATGAACCACCAAGTCAAATGCACATTTCCTTTTTCAGTGAGCCTCAAGTTGCTTAATAAGAGTAAACACGACTTTTTACGAAAAATATATATAAAAAAATCACTCAATAAGTAAACAGACAGCGGATACAGACAGAAACAAGCAAATCAAAAGAAAAAGAACAGCAAGCGCTAACAAGCTCATACGAATCAAGCAAGAAGTTGCGGAGAGGAAAAACCCTAAAAAACATAAACAATTTTTTTACAAAAAATTTCACTAGCACGCTATGCTCAAACTAATCAAAATCACAATCAATCGGAGCAAAAAAGAAAAGAAAAAATGTGAGTAGATCTCTAAGAACAAAGTTAGATTGAGATTAAAATCCTTGAAAATAAAATTACCTGAAAGATTACTCTCCGTTTCCCACTATTTCGAATGCTTAGAAGAAGCGGGAGTTGAAATATGAGCGTGTTTTTTCCTAGTTTTAACTTGTATTGAAAAACCAACGGGCAGGGGGTTTGCCAGCTGCCCGACTCTGCCCCCTCCTGCCCAATCATAAATCACCGACCCCTAAAAACCCTAGAACTTGTTTGAATTCCCGCACGTGTGTAACAGCTCTCGCAGGTTTGGGTTTCTAACGGATCTTAAATCAAGTTTTCATTGCTTCAAATGGGCTTTAGAGGATAAGCCCAGTTTCTTTCACGCATTGACTTGGGCTTTTCTAAATAAGGAGATAATTACAAAAAGGATGTGTTTTCTCATATTTGAATTTAAGTTATTCAAATTCAAGCTGGAATATATTCATAATCAACAATAATGAGTAATAATTTAAATTATATAAATTTTATTTTTTGAATTCATCAAGACATTATAGTAATTATTCATATAATGTTGTATAATTACATTTTTGAATAATACAATCCAGGTTTAATACGAGAAATACTTATAGCATTAGATTATGATGTTGCTAACAAATATTTCTATATACATAAACATATAGAAAAGTGTTATTATTATATTACCCATACTCATAAATCAAACCAAATCAAGTTGAAATTTTGAAGACATTAAACCTGAATTCAACTACACACGTACAAGCTCAAACTTGAATCAAAGTTTAAGAACTCAAACTTAATCATGATTTTTCTTCAAAATTCGTCTCGAATATCTTATGAATAGCACGACTCACAATTGTGCTTACATGCGAGGCAGAATTGATTCCTTTCCATGTGACTCGCTTACACCTGTGCTTAGTGATTGCATGACCTGATAATGAACGAAGCAACAATATACAGAATTGATTGAAACAGTGGTATTAAATGAAGTATGTACAATGGCATACAAGAAGAGCCTTTTGAATCCATGAAAATTAAAGAAGCAGAGATCAAGTCCGTTCCAAGAATCTGCCACGCAGGAAAATTCTGAAGCTTGTAAACAGAAAAATGTATCAGAAGAGTTACAGTACATAGTTAAATAGCGTTGCGAATGGGGAAAAGAAAGGAAAAATGATACATCTGTTGACCTCAAACCGGGTCAGGATTTCATCACAAGCTTCCATTTACATATGTTTCTTCTGATGGTGGTACTTCCATAGAATAGATATATCTACACACTAACTCACTCTCTACTCTTTTTCTTTCCTTGTTTTTCTCCAGAAAATAAACTAAAAAAGAATAAATTGTTCTTTCTTTTTCCTATAGGAAGATGCCCTTGCATATCTGCAGCTTAGTGTTCTTAGAGGGAAGAAATCCAAACAGATGACTTGCAAACACAAGATCTAGATATTCTTGTAAGCAAGAGGATAAATATAAGAGAGCCGGTTTTGGGAAAAAATATATAATATAAGAGCGCCGGGAAGTAAGATTTTGCCTTTATGAAGATGTAATGCTGATATGGATTTGCTTCTTCTCACGATTGTTGCTCATCTGCACGCTCCCTTGCCTTGTTGTACAGCTCAATGGTATCACCATGGCTGGCATCAAGGCAAAGGGCCGCTTCACAGTCTCGAATTGTGGAGATATTGTCACTCATCGAGTCGTAAAATGCAGCTCGAAGATGTAGCAGCTGCAAATCTGGCTTGAAAATTATTGCCTTTGAAAGCTCTTCTATGGCCTCGGCTTCTTTGTGGTCATCCATCAAGACTGAGATGAACATAATGTTATTGTACCAAATCAATATCTTTACAGAGACTATATTCCACAAATGATAGTAACCAATTCTATTTGCAAAATAATAATCATTTATTAAGCAATATATTATCAAATAAAATAATATAGCAATATAATAAAATATGGAAAAAAGATTATAGTTAGTTATGGCTCGTACTCGAGTACTGTTCAGATCAATTGCTATGGATATTTATAATGCCATTGATCATATCAATGTTACCAGTTTGTAACTATAAAATATGAATTAAAGAAACTAGAATTAATAGTATACCACATACCTGCTGCCCTGTATCTGTACGGATAAGTCCTCAGGGGATCTAGTTGTGTTGCCATGCTAAGATCACCCTTTGCCATATCACGATCACAGTACTCGGAACGCTTCTCATAAGCAGATGCATTATTCCTGGCTTTCTCTATCAGTTTTGTCATCTCATCATACGCAGCCTTGCGTTGATTTTTGAGATAATATACACGTGCCAGGCCCTGATGTGCTCTTGTATGTTTGATATTGAGTGCATTTGTGTAACAGTCAGCAGCAAGATCCAGCTTCTCGCAATCAACGTAAACACTACCTAGATTATTCAGTGCCTACATAATAGCAAAATCATGTTGGCTCAAAAAATACATTCAAGGGTAATAAAACTATAAGAAATACTTAAAAGTTAGCACACACTTGTCCTTTCCGAAGACCATCTGAAGGGCATCTAAGTGCTTCCCCGAGAAGTTCAATAACATACATTGATGACTCGGGGTCAAGACTTGAATCTGCTAGAACATATGCCTTGAGGAAAAAAGCTTCAAACGACCTTTGAACTGAAATAGACTCCTCAGCCTTAGCCAATGCTTCTTCTCGATGGCCAGTATCATACAAAATCCATCCTTCATAAACTAGCCGTTCATGCTCAGAACTAGAATAGTTTCTAGCCAACCGCAGACTACGCATTGCAGCCTTCTGACAATTTAGCCTAAGCCATTAAGAAAATAAAAAGACAGCATCAAAACTCAAAAACATAAAGAATAGATGATAAATTTGGATGTCTTAAAAGAAATTGGTTTCAGAAGATAATCCTCTTTCGGAACAAGAACAGGATTGCATATAAATAACAACACAGCACATTGCACATATGCTTTCCTTTTCTTCGCTGTCAGGAAATATTAACAAACCAGTGTGCATGAAACAGGTTCAGGAAGGCAAAAAACGTTAAGAGGTATAGCAAACATCCAAAATGATATATATAAGCAAGAAATACGTACAAATCCTACAGCCACTAACAAATATGAGTGTACGAGTGTAATTGTGATAATTGCTAGAAAAATCACTGATTAAAACCACTAGTGAATTCTTTCGGCCATGATGCTCTATTCCCACAAATTTTTTAACACAAATTCCACTTAAAGGCTATGTGTTCATCAATGATGGATGGTGTTCCTGCATCTTAATGCATGTAGCATTTCTAGCAAAATGTTTCAATTGTTTGATTCCATTAACCAGTTATAGATGCAACGCAGGAGGTTTACATTTCTAAATTAGCAAGTTAGCAACAGTGTACTTCATGCAGATTCAATATATTGTTTTGAAGCATTCACCAAGTACATATGAACATAGCACACTAATATGCCAATATTACAAGACCATTGGTCCTTGTTGAATACAACATGGAAAAGATGCGTGGTATATACGTGAAGTAAAGTTAATTCATTTTCTTTAAGATGGGTACCAACCCCATCTAGTCCAAGTCTCTCTTCAATTCACGAAGTTTTCACGTGATATCTGAACTTAACATGGTCAAATGATCTGACAATTTTGAGCTTATGTTTGAAGATCTGGAATTGGGCTAGCATGTAACCTAGATCTAGGTGTTTCATGGGCCCGTAGGAGAAGGTTCTTGTCACAAGTGAAAACTGATTCAAACCGGTTACATTTGAGGAGAATGCTGGGGATCAAAAGTATAAAATAGGGATGATTGTCTGCTTACCGTAAAAGAAGGAGAGATTGGCGAAACCACAGAAGGCTCTTCCCGGGGTCATTTGCCAACATATGGTGTACGACAGCTAAGGATCCTACATCATCAACAGAGGACCACCTATCATACAGTTGCATCCAGCAATCAGCCTGACTCCATTGGTGGACGAGAGGGCAAAGATGCTCTATCAAGATATCACCATGGATTTTCCCATGAAAGAACATGTAATGTGGGTCCAATGTCAAGAGTGCACGAACATCTATGAGAGCTACTTCATAATCCTGTAAAGCAATTGAAATCCACGCTCTTAATTCAAGGCAATCAGGAGAGACCTTAAAACCAAGTATTTTGTCAAGCTCTGAGATTGCCGCTCCAAATTTGTTCTCCCGCACTAGCGAAACAGCCCTATACTTGTATGGAAAAGTAAGAGTAGGATCTAATTCAGTTGCAGTCTTCAAATCCATGGATTTCTCTTTTCCAACACAATAAAGAGACCGTTCCTGATACATCCACCCAACCGGTTTGTACTCAGAAACCAGGGAGTTCAACATCTTGTAAGCTGAAAACTTGTGGCCACGTTTGTACCTGGCCCTTGCAATGCCAACTGACGAATAAACATGACCTGCCTTAACTGCTGCTTCAAACCAATTTTGAGCATCTTTATATTCTTTTCTCTCAAGCATTACAACACCTAACTGGTGATAAGCAAGCTGTTTCTGCCAATCTTCAGTTGCACACTCTCCCAGCCTCTCCAAAAGCATTACTGTTGCGTTGGATTTCATGTCTTCCTCCAAGGCAACCTGGCTCAACAAGAAATACAACAAAAAAGAAGCATGCCCAACCAAAGCCAATCTCTCCCTACCCTCTGGACTACAAAACAATCTCATAAGAAGAGGATTGTGCAGTGAACCTGGAAGCTCTCTCAAAAACACCTGCAAACAAGCAGCCACTAAAAGATACGAAGTTTCTTCTAATCCATGCTCAATTAGCAACATAACGTCCTCCAAATCATTAACCATACATGCCAAATGAGCATCGCAAGCTGACTTCATTTCATCGCAACAAAATTTATTTGCCAAAGAAAGAAGTTCTAATACAATGGACAAATCGAAAGAACCTAATTTTTTTGTCCTGCTAAAAATCTCCACCGCTCTCATTCCATCCGCAGAAATCCCGTTTTGAGAAAAATTAATCTTCTCTCTCCGTGCCTCCGTGAAAAGCCCATATAACATTGCCCTGAAAGGTCTTGAAAGCGAAGCAATATTATACCTCACACACCTAATCTCATCCTCACCAATACAAAACGACATATCGAAATCTTCAGCAGACGTTGAACATTCCTCCACATCTCCAATCAAAACATCCTCACCGCATTCATTATCATTATCATCTCTACAAGACCCTGAAGGGCCTGAACACAAACACCGATCATTAACAGATTCAGGGTTATAACCAGATACCAAACAAGCCTTAGGACATTCGATATTCCTTCCACAACAATCCATGGCAGAAGTTCCATTGAGTTCATCTTCTCTCCGCTCAAATCTTAGCCAAGAAGCTAGCACGATCTTCCAATGAACATCCACCGCGTGCTGTCTAGCCATACGGAGAGACCTCCGAAACAATTTCAGATCGGGCAAACCCCGAAATGTGGCACATTGCTCTAAATACACTTTGTGTTTCTCAAATTGAGGACAATTATCAATTTTACGATACACAGCAGCTAGGGTTTCAACAAAATCAACGGACCTAAGGCAAAGATCGATTTGCGGCTCGAGAAGATCGATGTCAGGTAAGCCAGACGGTAACAAATTTTCAACGGCTACGCTTTTACTATAATTATTAACATTATTGACCTGATTAGGAGGAGTTTGTGATTGTGATTGTCGATTAACTTTTGCTGTAACGGAATTGACTTTTAGGTCATGGAGATGCTGTAAAAACTTTTCTCCGACGTTTCCAAAACTCCCGCCGCCGCTACCGGCAGAGTGGCCATGGCCATTGGGATTATAAGCATAAACTTGAGTGCCTTTACACCCTTCCATAAACTTTAAACTCCGCATTGAAGCAAAAATATTATGCTGCATCTATTTTTTCTACAATTTCAAAGAAAAAACCACAAACAAGCACAAAATTATATCAATTCTTTCAAAATCATTAAAAAAATAAAAAATAATCTCCTCAATAAATACTTTACCTTCCAGCCTGCAAAAACCACCGTATGACCAATGAGGCGGCAAACAACCAAAAAAATGGCGGAAAAAGAAGACTCGACGGTGGATGCAGGAAGATGGAAAAAAAATTATGAGATTTTCTCGAGAAATATGAAGGAAAGAAAAAGAGAAATGGGAAAAAAAATTAGAACTGAAATTAAGAAAAAAAATAAGAAGCTAAGCCGTTGAAGTTTTTTTTCCTTTCGTTTTCGATGATGATGAAGAGGTGGAGGTGGCCGTTGAAACGGCCACTCTCTCTTTCTATTTCTGTCTTTTGCTTTTTTTTTTTTTATTGACACACTTCTCCGTATATCTCTCTGTTTTTTTTATTTTCTTCTGTCTTGTCATTTATTTCTCTCTCTTCTTTTACTGTCCGATGTTATTATTTTTATTTATAGTTAATTATTATGTTGAAAATTAATAAATAAATAAATATTGTTTTTACTTTTTTGTTGTTACATATTAAAATGTAAAGTAAATAAAATTATAAATAAATTAGCATGTTAATTTAACAGTTGAATTTTATTTACTTAAAATGTTGTATATTATAAATGAGATATAATATTTATTTAATACTTAATAAAAAAATTAAATAATAAATGTATGCAAACTTATTAATTTTTTACATAAAAATATAAAATTATTCGGATAATGTATATTATTAAGATATAAATGAGTTGAGTTATGGATTAGTTATGTGAAGTTAAATTTGATAAAAGCTTATTTAAATTCATTCAATAAATAAGCTTAAAATAAGTAATATTTAATGTATTTAAATTTATAATTCAGCTTCATAAAAAATTTTGCACTAAACTTATTAATTTATATAAAATTTTTTAATTATATATATATAATTTATAAATTTATAATCATATAAATATATATAAATATTTTATAATTAAACTATTAACATAAAATTATAAATATTTATAAAATATAATATTTTTATTCATATTTTTTTATTTTTTAAATAAATAATAAATAATTTATGTGAATTATAAAAATATTTAAATATTTTAATTTTATTTTATTCGATTATAAATAAGGCTTGAACTGGTATCAACTTATTTACAGGGACGGGTATTTTTCTAGTAATAGGATGTTTAATATAAAGGATGCAGATATTAATAAAATTATTTAAATATATATAATTAATTAAGGAAAGCTGACTGGCTCAATAATTCGAAAATGTGCAGATTTCAGCTGGCGCTGGCTGTCAATAATTCATTTGACTGTTTCTTCTGCGATTGGTTAAATCTCTTCGTAAAAATTTTAATTTTTCTGTTTATTTTAATATATTTTATAGTTGTTATTTTCTATTTTTTTTACCTCTTAATTTTTTTTATATAAATATTTGTTTTTATTCTCTGCAAAATTATTTTGTTTTGATAACCTGTAAGAGAGTTGACCGGTTTCTGACCATTAAAATAGGTTTTTTTTTTTTGGGGGTTTTGTGGTCAACCATTAAAATAGAGTCGGATGGCTTCGTTCCCTCTTCTCTCATCTTGTATTCGTAGGCTTGTGGGCTTCTTTCTTCATCATCTCGGTCCAATCGGATTAATTACTTTATATTTTTTAATAATTTCGGGATTATTTAAGTTTTACAATTATTTTTATGACACATTTATTATAAATTTGAAGTAATTTTAAAATAAATGTAAAGTAATTCTTATGAACTAAAATAAATAAAATTTTAAAAAATTTTGTCATTTTTGAACATTTTTGAAAATTTTAATATTTTTATAAATTTTTTTTTATCATTTTAGACAAATTTGAAATATCCCTAAAAATTAAATATTTTTCATACTAATTTAATTAATTTTTAGAATTTAATTTTAATATTTCATTCATATTTTGATGATTGAATAATTTAATAAATTTATTAATTTTATTAAATATTTTAGCCTTAAAATATTAAACCAACTTTTAGAGTTGAATTTTAGCACTTCGTTTATATTCTTATGATTGAAAAACTGATTGGATACATCAATTTTATTGAATATTTCAGCTTTAAAATATTATATAAAATAATTAAATATTATTAAAATAATTTAAAAAATATTTAAATAGTTAATATGTATAATTAATTAATTATATTAAAAAGGGTAGATATCCATTAAAATTGGGAAAATGGGGTCGGGGATTGAAAGAAACAGTGGAAGGTGCTGGAACTTACAGTCGGATCACATGTCCAATTCTTGCCGGAGAAGTAACCCTCAGGATTCTCCAGACAAGCAGCTGGCGTGGGCCTTTCTACTTCAGTATCATCCATTTTCAGAAAATTTTGGGACCATAATTATCGGGATGGATTTTATTTTATATTTTTTAATTTTATAAAAATAATAAGTTCTTATAAATATATTTTAAAATAATAGATTTTGATTTTAAATTTTCAAAGAATTTGAAAGAATCTGACATTTTCATAAAAAATTTGAAAAATCTCAAAAACCATTTAAAATATCAATTTTTCGAAAAAAAACTATTTAAATAATGGGTTTGTATAAATATTTATCAAAATAGTATTTTAAAAAAATTAGTATAAATTTAATATATTTAATACAAAAATTATGATGATGAATCTTATCATATGCCAGCTTTACAGAACAAACAAGCCATGGGATGGATGGATTTATATGGATTTTGTTTTATATAATAATTTCATGTTTTTTATTATTTTTGTCTTTTATTTTAAAAAAAAAAAAAATCAATAAGGTATGTTTGGATTGAAGTTCCAACATTTCCGCCAGTAGATCCCGTCTTCTTCAGATACTTGTCCCCCTTTTCATCAAGACTTGTCTTCTTCATTTTGGACGTTTTCTAATTTACTCGAACCCCATGCTCGTAAATGAATTTATCATTATATGATTAATTAATTATTAACATCATGATATTTCTTCTTTTAAATGGATCATATTTATGTTATTATTGAATCTTCATATTACGTTTGATAATTATATTTTAAGTAATATTTTGATTTTATTAAAGTAATATTTTCCTATTTTATATTATATTATTAAATGATATCTAAAAATATTTTTATAACCTAAAAAGATCTAATATTAATATTTTATGTTTATTTTTAATATTTAATTTAAAATATTATTTTATTAAACAATTTTCCTTGTAAGAATAATAATATTTTACGATAAATGTAGAATAAACCTAAATTAAAGTTATATTAAATATTGAATTTATATCAAAATAATATTTTATTTAAATTTTTTAAAAACGAGATTGATGAATTTGTTTAATTTTCAAGATTTCTCAAAATTTCCCAAAAAGAAAAAAAAAACTTTATTTACAAATGGGTATTGACAAGGCCCATGAAGAAAACCTGATTTAAAAATTGAAATGGATTTTCAGTTTAAATATTACTATTTCCAATACCACCAAGCATCATTAATCAATGGCCAAGACAGCTCCAGATGTTCTAAGCACGGACCGTACGTACATACATACATACACATTTGACATTATTAGGGACGACAGGGTTGTTGGGTATTGCATTAATTTAATACCTAAGCATTCCGTCATGTCACTAGCAAGAGTGAGATCGAAAATCATTAATTAAATTATATTAATTATAAAAATTAATATGTTTGATCTCGATTTAAGAGTAAATCCTTTCTTTATGAATTAAATTAAATTCAGCTAGTAATTATTAAACATTAATATTTTTATAAAGTTTTTAAAAATCTTCCCATAAAATTATAAAAACTTAAACTAAAATTTATTATTTTTGTAATTATCTATTTTATTTATCATTTTAATGAATTTTATCTTAATAATAAAAACATTCATATATATATCTGCTAAAAAATATCTAAAATAATCATATATTTTTACGATTTATTAAAATTGATTTTAAAGAAAAACATATATAAAATAAGAAATATTTATTTTGAAATAATAAATTTTATTTTAATAATTTATTAAAATGTTTTTAAAATTTTCAAAATATCTTCAATTATTTATCGCACGAAACTCGCCATGTTCTAAATATGCTTTACAGCTTGAAAGCTAGTTTCTCTTACCTTGACAAAGATTGACTAAACGACATAGCTTGACATAGATACGACAACCAGTCATTGTCGTTCATTGCAAAACAAGCTTTCCTTCACTTTCTGGCCACCGGTTACACTTGCTAAGCTCGGACCCTTCTAAATCGTTATAGTCAAGAAAATATCCAGTACCATGGAAATATCTGTGCTTCGTGCCAAGGAATCAGTTGCCCATCAATCTGATAATTTGATCAAATTTTTTTAATTATTTTAAATTAAATTCACAAGAAATATTCAAATCCAATCTTAAAGTTTCATGACAAATATGAACATCGTAATTTTATTAAATTTTTAATAAATAATTTGTTATGTTAATAGAACGATTGTTAATTTATATCAAAACCCAGCACAATTTGCAATTTTCAAATTTTGAAATTTTAAATTACTATTATTTCATTACTTTTCATTTGTTCGATCAAAACCCACTTAGATATCTTATATTTTTTACATATTAATATCATCGATAAAGTTACTAAAAATACAAAATTATGAAATTAATTATTAAAGTGCAGCATGAATTATGTACTTCAAAATTACATATAATAATTTAATTAATCAGCAAACTCTATATACGTACACCATACGTTATAATTGCCTGGATTCTTTCCGGTGCACCAATTGCAAGCCGCCACGTAATACCAGTAGCGGACTTCTCAGGAATCAGCAAGCAAAAAGAATTGCCAGAATATATACATAGCTCAGCTCTAAACCGGAAGCTGAATTTGGGTGCGACCCGCAGCTTGAGTCCGATTTGGTTCGGGCATCAAGTTTAACCCATCTTTTGGCTGAACCTTAAACTTAGCGATCGATGAGTTAATCGGAGTGGAGGGCTCTGATTGGCCGAACTTCGGTGAGTCATAGTAACTGTTGTTGGAGGGTTTCTTTTTACATAACAAGTATACAATAGAGAGAAGAAAGCAAGCAAACAAGAAGACTAGAACCAGCAGCATGATCTTACCATGGACGGCAAAGTTCCGGTCATCGGAAAAACGAATATCCTCCTTCTGGGGATCGATATCAGGTGCTAACAAAGCAGAAGCTTGAGCACTAGCATTCGCCATTATACAGTAACTTGTAGTGCACACTGAAACTGAAACTGTAACTTTCGATATATATATATATATATATAGTTAGAATGGAAGAGGAAGAAGAGGTTAAAGAGCAACCAGAAATGGGGAATTGACTGATCTTTGGCTTGGAAGGCGGCAAAGGAAGGTGAGGAAGGACAGAGGGAATGAGTCATGGGGGCATGCAAATATATTAGTGGTTTGAGTTAAGTGTCGTAGATAAGTGTCCTGTTTTTGTTTTGTCGCTAAAGATTATTTTAATTTGTTATAAATGGATAAGAAGATGAAGTAAGATTTTTGTTTTCGCATTACTTGGCATGAAGAAAGGGATTATAATAATGCAGCATTGAAACCTTCTTAAACTAGAAAAACCATGTTTAGTAAAAAGGTAAATGTTTAGATGGGTGTTATCTTAAGTCTAAGATCATATATCTATATTTAAATTGAATTAATCAATTCATTTTTTACTTCTATATAGTTTGAAATTCTAACTATGATTTAAGAAAATTAATATTTTTATTAAAAATAATGAAAAATAATGAAAAACTTATATATTAATTTCATTCATAAATTTTAAAATTGGATAAATTAATTAGTTCGATTTGATATTAAATTTATAAAAATTTCATGAACCATAGTAAGTATTTAATCAAATTTATAACAATAATCTTAAATAAGGTTGATATTTATTTTGTAAAAAATTAATTAATCTATACTAAATATTTTACTTGTATAATACTTAAATTCTGTATATATTTTGTATATTAAATTATTTAATAATGAAAAAAATTATTTAATCTTTGAAAAAGCATGAAACAGAAAAACTTCATTCATATTATTGTTGATGATATAAATAATTTTGATACGAGGAGTAAGTAAAGGGTTGAAAATTCTTAATTTAAAAAAATAAATATAGATTAGATCATTCGTGTACAAATTTAAAATAATTTAATTAATAAAAAAATAAACAGAAAAAAACAGCTAATGACGGTAACAAATAAAACTCTTTATGATTTGACAGCAATGGAGGTTGATTAAGGAAGGATTTCCATTTTCGTTTGGCCAAGGGGCGAAAGCAAAGACAGCATTTTCGATCAAGACAACCACCAAGCCTATCATACGTGTCTAGCTTCATTCTCAGGCAAAGCCATTCAAACCAGTGGTGATGAATGCTTGTCTTCTTGGTCTATGCTGCCCCCTACCAACCCTATTCACAATATTCCTGATTCACCATTTCCTCTTGCTATTTTCCGATTTTTCATAAATTATTTAATTTTAATTATTAAATTATTATGATTTTATAAAAATAATTAAATTATTATGATATAATAATTATATCGATGATTGATATAAATGAGTTAAATCACAATTAAATATTATTAATATTTTTATTAAATAGATATGTGCATTTTATAATATTAATCGATTTGAAAAGTATTAATAACGATCAAGATCTTATGAATAGTTTCAAAATTGATATCATGAATTCAATTTTCAATAAAAGTAATTATATTAATATAATTTTTTATTTATGATAAATATTATTAATCTAAACAATATACTTTTAAAATAATTATTTCTTTCATATTTATGAGTATTTTTTTAAATATTAACTCATATATATGATGATGATGAAAATTGAAATTTAGATATTTTAAATTTTTTAAAAAATACTTATATTGTATAATGTGATTAGCATATTTGCGAGTATTTATTTTAATTAAATTTTAAATTTTAATATTCGGGTTTTTATCGATTGACTTTGATTATTATTAATAAAATAATTAAGGAATATTCAAATCATTCATTTTATTAGGAAATTACAAGAAATTAGATGGAGGAGGCAGTAGATGACAACGAGAGCCGCCACGGCCACCAGCTTCGAATTTTTGGACCTCTGTAGGAACCTTCTCCGGTCGTTGTACCCACTTCACAACAAAACTTCCACGATATTTTTGGATTATTATGAAAATTATATATTTTATTTTATTTTATTAATATTATTAAATTTTATTTTTAATTTTTAATTTTTTATATAAATAATAATTTTCCTTAAAAATAATATTATTTTTCTGATGGATATAATAATCAGCTTGAAGTAATTTTGAAATTAATATAAAGCAAACTTTTTTATAAATTTATGATAAATTTTTAAAATATTACTTTTAGAAAAAATTTTCTAAGAATCTATTATTATTATTATTATTTAAAAAATATTATTTTCTTATTTTTTATTTTTCAAAAATATGAAATAATAGAGATTAAAATTTCAATCATGATAAGAATTATCTAATATTATATGATTATTCAATTCAAAGTTTGAAATGATATTAATTTTCAAATCACTAAAAAATAAATTGATATTTATACGCAAATTGTGGATTAATCGAGATTTAAGCTAAATAAAATTTTATGGTTTATTGCTTGGTTTATTACGTTGAGTAGTTTGGCAGGTTTTGATGGTCAAACGAAATTGTTCATTATTTTAATATTAATTTATATTTACTCTGAGTTTAAGTTTGGATTTTAATTATGTCAAAAATCTAGCTTAAATTTAAAATGAGTAATCTGGAATAATTTATTCAACATAATTAATTTATATATTATATGAATAAATCAGACATATTTTAAATAAAATAAATAAAATTTAATATTCTTGTTTTACTTACCTTGTTCCCTCATATTATTTCATAAAAATAGAAGATTTTAATCAAAAAATATTTATAATAATAGTTTTTAAAAATAAATATAATTTATTTATCATTTCTTAATTCATGTATCATAATAAAAAAATTAAACTATTTTTATATTTTTCATGGTTATTATATCATCTTTTTGTCAAGGAATCAATTTTATTTTACATTATATTAAAATTCATTTATTTAATAAATGATTTTGTTTTCCAATTAAATAAAAATTATAAATGTATACTTCTAAAACAAATAGTCACCTTTTAATTTTATATATAATCAAAAAATGATAATAATAAATAAATCATTTTTAGCCTTTCTTTTTTTTTTTTTAATTACATTTGATTTAAATGATTTAAAAGTAAGGGTTCAAAAAGAGATTAAGGTGCCTGCCCCTCCCCCTCCTGCTCACATGCTTAACACATGAAAGTCAGTACGCGTATTTAATGGGGCGAGGAAAGTGTTCAAACTGCTGTTCATTTCAGTTATATATAAAATTAAATTGAATTAAAATTTTATTAATTTATAAATTATATCCAATTCAATTTTGATTTGATTTAGTTTGTTAAAAAATTATTGGGTGATGTGGGTTTATTATGTAAGATTATTGACTCAATAATAATATAATAATACATGTCAATTTTTATTAAATATTAAATATTTATTAATTTTATATTAATTATATTTAATTATTATTAATTGTTAATATTTAAATAATAAGTAATGAATACTTCACATTTAATAAAAATTGATACATATCAATATATTATTAGTGAGTCTGTAATCCTACATAATAAACTCATATCATCCAATAATTTCTTTAATTTGTTTTATTGATTATTTTAATTTATAAAATCATATCAAACTAAATATATTTTAAATGTAAAATTTTTAAATAAAATTAAATAAAATAAAATTAATTTTTTATTAATTAAAAGCAATATTTTAGTAAATAAAAAAGACCTCAAAATGTTGTACGGTCCAATTAAAAGCAATTAATGAACTTGTACGGTCCAATTAATTGGCCTTTTTTTTTGTGTTGGACCAATTAATTAAATGAAAATTTTACATCATTTTTCCTACCGAATGTTGTACGAAACTAATTGCTGTTAAAAGTCAAAAACTGTCACTCTCCTTTCCAACTTCTAGACTTTTTTTTTATGATAATATAAAAACAATCTACTTTAAATAATTTTTAATATTTCTATAAAAATAATGAGTTTTTATGATATATTTAAATTAAAATTATATTAAATTTTAAAATATTAATTTGTAAATATAATTAAAAATTTTATTTTTTTATAATTATAAATAAATTATTATTTTAAAAACAAAAAAATATGAATGAATTATCTACAAAATTGAGGTGCAAGTAAGCGGATTACTTTATAAATTATTTAAAATTTGTTTTGATAGAATTTTATTTAAATTTTTTTAATAAATAAATTGAATTTAAATTTAATAATATTTTATTGATATAAATTCATAAATCAATTTATTAAAAAATTCATAAACTAATTTCTTTTCAAGTAAATAATTTAATTTTAAAATATATAATTTCTATATATAATTTTATGATATATTAAATATTTTTTAAAATATAAATGTATCATATATTTTTATTAATAATTTTTTATTTTTTAAATAAAATAAAAAATAATTTATTACATTTTTTCAATGTTCGATTAAGCTAATTTAAATTCATAATATATAAAAAATAATTTAATTTAGATACAATTTGATTCAATTAAATATAATTTATTTATACTGGTTTAATCTTGTATTTGATATTTCATTCCTTATAATTAAGGTAAGAGAATCAATTCTTATAATATGATAGATGGTGTATATAAGATTCAAAAATAAATTTACTATCATATGATTAATCAATGATTATTAACATTTCAATTTTATGTAAATAACTTACTTTGTACAATCATTAATACTTTATACCGACCTATAAACTCATGGAAAGAGACATCAGAATTACATAAATCTTGAAAAAAAATTAATACCATGATATTATATGTTTTTTCCAGAACGAATAGGGAATCAAGACAGCAACGAGTCATTGGCCTCACCAAAATATATACACGTGGGCAAGCACGTGTGAAATCCTTGACTTTTGAGATGCGGGGAAGAAATTATGCCAACGAAAATACAAAAGCAGAAGCTAACACATTACTTTTTATATTAAAAAAATACCTTTCAGTTACAAAAATAAGCCAATCTAAACAATCCATGAGTATATCACAAGCTTATAAAATTATATATATATATATATGTATTAATTTTTTAATATAAGAATAAGTATAAAAGGGCGGTAGATTGAATCGGTCTATGCAAATAAAATGATTCTTCGATGATAAGTTATTCCCTATATTAAATAATTTTTATTGATTAATTCAATTCATATTGATGTGGTTTATTGCAAAATAAATATGTAAAATATTCATAAATTATCAGATACTTATATCATAAAAAAAATGAATTTATTATTTCAAAATGATTAACAATATTCAAAAATAAAAATATTATCTCATTATAGAAGGTAATTTACCTTCAGGTGACATTTTTATTATAAAAGAAGAATCCATATTACTTGCTTCCAAATATTATTTCAATGATTTAAGTATTAAAATAGATTATTTCACTAACCAACTATGAAAAAGTATATAATTATAATATATTATAATGATAATTACGTAATAAAAAAATCCATGAAACATGATAGCAATAGTACTGCCATATGTTCCCTTCTAGGTTCCTTGTCTCTGAAAAGTCAAACTTCCAGCCACTTGTCTAACTTGAATAGTCCCCAAGCCCGCATTCCGCATTTGTCCCATTCCATTGACCGACCTCGCTTTTGCAATTTCATCCCACTTTCACCGTTTCCCCTTTCCGATTCCCTCCCTTAATTTAAATATATTACCTGCCCCTCATATGATATACCGAGAATCCGGAGGTGGAAGTATCGATTAATTATAGCGAAGGACCGCGGCCGGAGAAATGAGTTCGTCGGAAGCTTATGATGTGGTGACGCCGGCAGTTCCTTCATGGCTAAACAAAGGAGACAATGCATGGCAATTGACAGCTTCTGTATTGGTTGCCCTACAGAGCATGCCAGGGCTTGTGATCCTCTACGCTAGCATTGTCAAGAAGAAATGGGCCGTAAACTCTGCTTTCATGGCACTTTACGCCTTCGCCGCCGTGCTTATTTGTTGGGTACTTCTTGGCTTCCGCATGGCTTTCGGCGACGAGCTTCTTCCATTCTGGGGTAAAGGAGCACCAGCTCTCAGCCAAAGTTACCTCACATCCAGAGCAAGAATCCCTGAAAGTAGGCACGAAACTGAAACTGGAGAAATAAAGACGGTTACGCCATATTTCCCGTTAGCAACTCTCGTTTATTTTCAGTTCACTTTTGCCGCCATAACTCTCATTCTCCTTGCTGGGTCGGTTCTAGGTCGCATGAATATTAAAGCATGGATGGCTTTTGTGCCCCTATGGCTCATATTTTCATATACCGTTGGCGCTTTTAGTCTATGGGGAGGTGGATTTCTTTATCAATGGGGTGCTATTGATTATTCCGGCGGATATGTTATTCACCTCTCATCAGGAATTGCTGGCTTAACTGCAGCTTATTGGGTACTAGAAATTCCTTTTAACCAAATTCAAAATTTTTGTGTCTCGTTATAGGTTTTCTTGCTTTGATAAACACTACATTAATGATATTTCAGGTTGGACCAAGGCTTAAGAGTGACAGGGAGAGATTTCCACCAAATAATGTGTTGCTCATGCTTGCCGGAGCTGGTTTGCTGTGGATGGGCTGGTCAGGATTCAACGGCGGCGCACCGTATGCTGCTCATGTCGGTGCATCCATAGCTGTTCTAAACACTAACATAAGTGCAGCCACAAGCTTGCTCGTATGGACAACTCTTGATGTTATCTTCTTCGGTAAACCATCGGTGATCGGAGCTGTTCAGGGGATGATGACAGGATTAGCGTGTATCACGCCAGGAGCAGGTGAATCTTCATCATCAAAGAAACCAAATTCATCAAAATTTTCAAAGAAAGAAGGGCCTTCTGCAAAATTATAAAAAAAAAAAATCGAAAATACCAAAATCATGCTTGAAAAAATATTCATAAATATCCGAATTTAGTAATAAAAAAGGGAAAAAATCAAGAAATAATGGGATTAATGCAAGTTTGAAAATGATGGAATTATGATCTTGGCAGGGTTGGTTCAATCGTGGGCGGCTATAGTGATGGGAATACTATCCGGAAGCATTCCATGGGTGTCAATGATGGTGCTTCACAAAAAATCTGCTTTCCTACAAAAGGTGCCCTTTTTTTTTTTCCCTGTTTTCCCTTTTTTAATTTAGAAAATTAAATTAAAAATTATAATTTCCTAATTTCAATGCATTAATTATTATATTAATACAACAATTCTTACTTTATATTAAAATAAAACACAATTTGCAATTTTAAAATAATAATAATTTTAAACCTATTTAGATTATCGATATCAAAAAATATTTTCAAATTTATTTTAAATATTATCTGATTTTTAAATTTTTTTTTCAAAATTACGCTTTAGGAAAAAAATATTTATCTAGGGCAATTTTGAAATGATAATTTTTTAAAAAAATAATAAAAAAAGAAAATGTAGGCAAAATACATGACAATATTAGGAATAACTAGCAAGACCGCAATTATGTTAGGCAGCCTTCAACCATTGAGGAAGATGATTCAGTCCATCAAGTCACAACGTTGATGCTTTTGTAGCCGATAATTAGGACTAGATGTTACAAATTCTAAAAATTATAAATTTAAATAGTAATTAAAATTCAATATTTTATATATTATATCAATTTTTTTATCAATCAAATAATAAAATTTTATAAATCTATTAAATATTTAAATTCTTTGAAATTAAATTACTGTTATTAAAATTATTGTTTAAAAATATTATTACATAAATTAATATCTAATAAAAATTCAATATTTAAAAATATTTTTCAATATCAAATAACATTTATAATGTTTAGAAGAAATGATTAAAAAAAGTTGAATTTTCCATAAGAATTGAATTGGGTGGAAGATGATCTCATCAAAATGGCAGTATTTAAATAGACATCATCTCATTCAAAGGAATAAATGTTTGTTTTTTATTAAATATTAAATATTTATTCATTATTATTATTTATATTTTAATGATTAATAATAATTAATGAATATTTAATATTTTTTAGATATATTTATTTAGGTTTTAATTTATATATATATATATATATATATATATTAAATTAATTAATTAAATAATTAAATAAAAGAGATAAAAGTTTATTAAAATTTAAAATTATTAATTCTATATTTGTTTTAAATTAATTATTTGTTTATGAAAATAAGGAACTTTCAAAGTCTTGATTCTTCCAATGTTTGGATTATTTAATGCTCAGCTTACAATATCTGAGAAATAATATCTTTTCTTTACATTGAGAAATAATAATTACAATATCTTATCTTCAAAATTTGCTTCCGTATGTTATTATTTTTTTATTCTAAGAAAACGACTTGACGTCGATCCATTATCGCATATAAAATCTGTCGGTCAAAGTTAAAGGCTAATTTCGAAAAACTACTCCTTTTAATATTTTATATATTAATTAAAAATCATTATTTTTTATTTATGACATTAAACATATTAATTATATTAATATTAATTGTGTGTTTGGTAAAGATTTTATATTAACTTTTAAATTAGCTTTTAGATTTTAATATAGTTTTTAGTATTTTTTAGATGTTTGATATTAGCTTCTAAAAGAGTTTTTAAATTTTTAAATGACTTTTAAAATAGCGTTTCAGAAAGCTATTAGAAATAACTTTTACATCAAAAGCTGTTTAAAACTACTACTAATCTTTTAATTATTTTTTATTCTCAAATAAATTATATTTTTATATATAATACCTTTTTGATAATTTCATATTCTAACAGCTAATTCAAAAGTTAAAAATAATACCAAACACTCAAGTGTAAGAGCTAATCTAACAATTAGTTTAAAAGTTAATCTAACAGCTAACAGCTACAATTAATCGAAAAACTAATTTAACATGTAATTGAAAATTTAATGTCAAACATAGCCTAAGAAAAAGCAATTTTAATCTATGAAAAATATTTGTATTATTTGAGTTTATTATATAAAATTATAAATTTATTGATATATATCAATTTTTATTGAATATCAAGTATTATTATTTATATATTAATAATTAATAATTATTATATGTGAGTTAATGTAAAATTAATTAATGTTTAATGTTTAATAAAAATTCATATATATTATTAATAATTAATGATAAATATATGTTAATTAATATAAAATTAATTGATATTTGATATTTAATAAAAAATTAATATATATTATTATATTAATGAATTTAGAATATTCAGATTCCAGTTTCTGTAGCGAAGAATAATTGATAAATGTTGACAGGTTGATGACACATTAGGAGTGTTCCACACGCACGCGGTGGCGGGTCTACTCGGCGGGCTCCTGACAGGACTTCTGGCGGAGCCGGAACTATGCGAGCTTATACTTCCAAGGAAAACAAGAGGCGCCTTTTACGGAGGAAATGGCGGTGTCCAATTCCTGAAGCAAATGGCTGCCGCCTGCTTTGTTATAGCATGGAACATTGCATCCACCACGATAATTCTTCTAGCCATAAGGCTGTTCATCCCTTTAAGAATGACGGAAGAGCAACTTGTGATCGGAGACGACGCGGTCCATGGTGAAGAAGCTTACGCTCTTCTGGGCGATGGAGAGAAATACGACCCAACAAAGCAATATGGATGGAATAATAACAACAACAACAATACTAATGTTAATATTGATAATAGTAGATCTCCGTTTAACGTTGAGGAAAATATGACTTCTCCATATGGAATTGGTGCAAGAGGAGTTACCATCAATTTGTGATTTATTGGTTATTAAGCTAAGTTAATTTGGTTGATTAAGTGTTTGAATTTGATTGTATTGTAGAAGAATGAGTTTGAATTCTGAAATTTTTGTTTGCCTTCTTATGTTTTGTATTTTGTATGATATGTGTATATAGTTATGAAGTATTTCCCTCCTCACTAATTGCCGATTAGTTTCTTATTCTATGTTTGTGACTTTAATTGTTATGTCAATATAATATATATATATATATATACACACACCCCTTTGTCTCTTAGCATCAACAAGGGTAATATATGCATACATATATATATTATATGTATATATAAGAATGAACCGAGTGAAAGGGAAGGCTTAAAACCCAGCCGTGAAAGGCATTTGGCGTTTCCCATTTCTCAGGGCAGGAGCCTAATTTATGATAATGAGGGTCAAAATTTGGTGCCAACTACCATTTTGAAGCTCTTCCCTTCCTCCCAGGTTTTCACCTTTTAGTCGTTTAAATTTGACTCTTCCATGTTTCACATTAAATTCCATTCCTGACTTCTTTAACAACCTAAGCAGGCTCTTTCCATCTTCTTTTTTAATCAAGCCTGCATGAAATTCCCAACAAATCCAATTCGTAGATAACGGCATTGACTGTGTTCAGACATGACCGGACATGTCATTGGTGGGCTCAGATGTATAAGATGGTGAAGAGGATGCCGTTCAAGGAGAAGAAGCTTTGAATATTCTACAAAACCTACCAGTCATTCGTGAGCTTCGATGTTCAACCATTTTGAGAAGGAACCAACCGTGTCCAGATATCCATCATTATGCTATAAATGTTACGTAATACTTGAGACAGTAGCCCTTTTCAAAGATGTAAGAGAGAGGCCAACAACATTAAGCATGACGAAAGTCAAATACATGAAACGCAAACATCAAATTATTATAACTTCGAAAATGGTAATGAAGATGTGTAAAGATTTCTTCGAGTTGAATGGAGATTGATTTTCAAATGCAAAGTGCGATCGTAAAGATTATTTTGTCAAATATAAACAAATATCAATTTTAAATTATTTTATAAATAACAAATTAATATTTTTTTAGGAGTTGATTTCAATATAAAAATTTAATATATCGATATTCATTTTTTTATCACCTAAAACTATCAAATTATTATCTTATAAAAATAAATTAAAACATTTATATATTTTTATTCTCTTAATAAAATTTAACGAGATGATATTTTAATTTAAAAAATAAATATAAATTGTGTTTTAATAATTTTTTTTAAAATGGTGTGATTTGTAGTTATACTTCTAATTTTAGAAAGGATAAAAATAAAATTATTGAAATGAAATTAACTGAATTAATAAATCAAATCAAATTAAATTTATTTATTTAAAAATATCTTTTAAGTATATATACATTTTTTTTGGCTGTTTTAAACATTTTTGAGATATTAGTAAATAAAAGTATTCATGAATTTACATTATAAGATCAACATGATCAATTTGAGTTAACTCGACCGGATCGATTGGATCGTGAACCGATTCCAAGTCCGGGTTGATATGCGATACGGTCTAACTGGAGAAGGCTAAAGCAAGCAACTCTTTAGTTTTCCCTTCGGCCCAAACGCAGAAGAATATAACTGTAGCTACCGTCGACTGTGAGTCGAAAATGGACATGGATTGCGATGATCCTTCACTATCAGAAGGTATTGATAGCCTACCGATTTTTTAAAAAAAATTTTGGTTGTTTAATTTTGCTTCATTTTCGTTTCTGAAAATGCAACGTTTTGGTTGCAAAAAGGTGTGAAAAAGGAGGGGAAGCAGGAGGAGGAGGAGGAGAATAAGGGAAAGCCAATCGTGGTGCTGTTGGTGGGTCCGCCGGGTAGTGGAAAGTCTACTTTCTGTGACCACGTCATGGGTTCTTCTTCTCGACCTTGGGTTCGCATTTGTCAGGTACCTTTCTCACATTTTCTTCATATCATTCACATGTTTGTTAGAATGCCGCAACGGCTTCAAGTTTACGCTTCACTATGGAGTTGCTGGGAAGATGTTAGCAGTTCCAGCGAAAATCGTCAGCTCGTTGATTAGTTATGTTGCATTGGCTTTTCTTGTTTGATTTCATGAAATTACGTTTCTCATGCCAACCTTACTTTATTGCTTTCAGTTCGATAATTATTGAGGTGATGCACTGATTATAATATTTACTATCATAGTGCACCTTGTTTCTTACTCTGGTTCTGTTTTGCTTGGGCTTACAGGACACAATCAATAATGGCAAAGCAGGAACAAAGCCTCAGTGCCTAAAGAGTGCAGCCAATGCATTGAAGGAGGGAAAAAGTGTGTTTATTGACAGGTGCAATCTGGAAAAAGAACAGCGGGCAGAGTTTGTGAAGCTTGGCAATTTCCAAATAGACGTGCATGCCCTGGTGCTTGATCTTCCTGCTAAGCTTTGTATATCTCGTTCCGTGAAACGTAGTGGGCATGAAGGTAATTTGCATGGTGGAAAGGCTGCTGCAGTTGTTAATAGGATGCTTCAAAAGAAAGAATTACCTAAGCTTTCTGAAGGGTTCTCAAGAATCATGTTTTGTCAGAATGAAAGTGATGTTCAAGGTGCAGTTGATACGTATAGTGCACTTGGTCCATTGGATGTTCTTCCAAATGGCTTGTTTGGTCAGAAGAAACCAGATGGCAAAGTTCAACTTGGAATTATGAAGTTCTTAAAGAAAGTAGATGCTCCTGCTAATGCAGAATCAAATAAAGGTAGTGTTGGTTCTGCATGTCCAGGAAAAGATCCTTCTTGCAAAGGTTCAGATAATATGCCATTATTAACTGCTACTGCAAGTAAGGAAATAAAAGAAAGTGAAGACCTGACTAAAGAATCTATCTCCATTGACGAAGAAAGTATTCCCACACTTGCATTTCCATCTATTTCAACAGCAGATTTTCAATTTAACACTGAGAAGGCATCTGATATTATAGTTGAAAAAGTTGAGGAATATTTGAACAAGCTTGGGAATGCCAGGCTTGTTTTAGTTGATTTGAGCCATGGATCAAAAATTTTGTCTTTGGTTAGGGCTAAAGCTGGACAAAGGAACATTGATGCGAAAAAGTTCTTTACATTTGTTGGAGATATAACTAAGCTTTATTCTCGAGGAGCTTTACGCTGCAATGTAATAGCTAATGCTGCTAATTGGTAAGTTTTATGGTTAATTTTTGGTGTGCCATTTCCTTTTTCTTTTATCTTGTAAGGATGTCATACTTTACATGGCCAGTCAGATGTTAAATGCAAAATCCATCAGAGGCCATAGTTTCCTTTTCATCTAAATGGTGCACTCAGGGAATATCTGATTGAAATGGGAAGTACTTTCTAGAATCTATTACCCGGCTTTCCATGACTGTTAAAGATGCTTCAGTCCAAGACATTTTGAAATTAAGTTCTAAGTGTGTATTATGTAATAACAATAAGCTACAGTTATGATTCTTAGTCCCAGAATCATAACTTGTGTCTGTGTACTGGGAAAATAGGAAGTAAAGGGAAGTGGAGGAAAGAGGAAGAAAATCAAGGGAGGAGAAGATTTATACTTGCGTGCAAAACATTTCACTGCTACAATTGCAAGCACATAACTTTACTAACAATCGACCAGCTTCGAGAAACTGGTCTATTAACTAACCTCCCTCTTCCGTGATCATATAGCTATCTGTTGGGTTACCCACTGAAACATTAAGATATTTACTATAATTATGTTTTTACTTTTCTGATATCACCATGGTTAGTTCCGGTTCCACTTGGTTGTAATCTGGAATTTATCTTCTTCTTAGCCATAGCTGTTGTAATTATACTATTGATTCTGCAGGCGATTGAAACCTGGAGGTGGAGGCGTGAATGCTGCTATTTACAGTGCTGCAGGTCCAGCCCTAGAGGCAGCAACAAAGGAACGAGCATCATCTCTTCTCCCTGGACATGCTGTGGTTGTCCCTCTTCCTTCAGACTCTCTCTTGTATGAGAGGGAAGGTGTATCCCACATCATACATGTTCTTGGCCCAAATATGAACCCACAAAGACCTAATTGCCTTAATGGTGACTATGCTAAAGGCTGCAAAATTTTACGTGATGCTTATGCATCGCTTTTCAGTGGTTTTATATCTATACTGCAGAACCAAACCAAATTATCAACCAGAAATAGTGAAAACCCAGTGTCAGTGCAATCATTGCAAGATACGTCTCACAGCATTCCTAGGATTAAGCGAGACGGTGACTGTATTTCTGAGAGAAGCAAAAAGTGCAAGGGATTTCAGAATGAAACCGGAGGTAGCCGTGCTGGTCCTGGTTCTTCTTATGGAGGGGTAAGTGAAGACAACAAGAGGACTGATGAAAACACTTCAAAGGGCTGGAACTCATGGGCTCAAGCTCTTTACCACATTGCCATGCATCCTGAAAGACACAAGGATAAGCTACTGGAGATATCAGATGATACCGTCGTGTTAAATGATCTTTATCCTAAGGTAAACCTTAGCGAATCCTCATTATTGCCTCCTCTGGCTCTCTGCTATTCCGATGCCTTAAGTTGCATTGGTACTTAACAATTACCTTTTTACAGGCTAAAAAACATCTCTTAGTCTTGGCACGATATCCTGG
Source organism: Dalechampia spathulata (assembly GCA_948192965.1). Classification (NCBI taxonomy): domain Eukaryota; kingdom Viridiplantae; phylum Streptophyta; class Magnoliopsida; order Malpighiales; family Euphorbiaceae; genus Dalechampia; species Dalechampia spathulata. Next base: position 47,462 of record CANYBF011201319.1, on the reverse strand, counting down.
TCTTGATGGACTTTCTGATGTACGTCAAGAACACATTCAATTGTTGACAACAATGCATGCCATTGGCTTAAAATGGGCTAAAAGATTCTTGGACGAAGATTCATCGATGATATTTCGTCTCGGATATCACTCGGTACACACTACTTGTACTTGGTGGTTCATCAGCTTTTTCATTTTCTTTGCCTCACCCATTTACTGATGATCTGTACCAACATGGATTCAACTCTCAGAACGATTTTCTGATCATCTCTTGCAGACTCCTTCCATGCGACAGCTTCACTTGCACGTTATTAGCCAGGATTTCTATTCAGACCATCTCAAGAACAAGAAACACTGGAACTCATTCACTACTGCCTTTTTCAGAGATTCCGTGGATGTAATTGAAGAAGTCAGGAACCAAGGGAAAGCAAATCTCAAAGATGAGAAGAGCTGCTTGTCAATGGAGCTGCGTTGTCATAGATGTAGAAGTGCACATCCTAATATACCTCGACTGAAATCACATATCAGCCATTGTCGAGCCCCATTTCCTTCATCACTACTCGAAAACAACCGATTAGTGCTTCAACAAGATAACATTGCAAGTGATTCCTAGGTGTTAGCTTAGAGCTTTCACCACGATTTTGTTGTGTAAATATGAATTCTCGGTTGTTTCTTGCTTTTGAAGTATCAGGCAAGATATGCTTTCGGAAATATCTCATTTAATCCACTCATCAAATTTAGTTTCTTGCCGATTCTTTGAACTTGATTTTACGTTGATTAACTCGTTTAAATTCATTAATCAGCTTTTACTCGTCTGTATATTCATATTTAGTGTGACTTATTGAAATCAGTTACTGGTAGAAAAGACAAGATCCACTCTGTTCATCATATTCAATTTATTGATAATTAATTATTTAAGCAAGATAATGATATTATTATTTAGAGATATTTAGAAAGGAAGATAGGATCCGTCAATTTGCGAACTTTTATAGTTAGAATATTGGGTGGAAAACGACGAAGGAAAGCGCAGACGACACGTGAAAAAAGGAAAAAGTTAGTGCAAAAGATGGTGAAAGAGAGGCATGTCATGTGAAGAAGCAGGAAAAATTGTGCAGTAAAATCGATTAACAAGTCAATATTATCATGTCGCAGTGCCACCAAACCTTCCACCGTCCTTCGTTTTCTTAGAAAAAGAGAGGCCCAGATGCGAACAAATGTTGGTCGTCATCGTTACGCCTTCAAGCCTCCCTTTGTTTGCTAATTGGCGGACTTGTCAAGTGACGTTTTGTGCGTTTTTAATGCTTTCTTTGCTGTTGTTTTTGTTAAATATCAGTTTTTCACGAGGATTTTGGCAGATTCTTGTTCAATGTGTTACGTGAAATCGTCATGGTAATATGTAATTTCTGCTCTTTAGTATGCCATCATTCAAGGAAACCAGAGGTTGTTTTTGTAACTAATAATAAGCAGCATCGGCCAATGAGTTGTGTATTCCATTAAATTTTTCTGAGATGAATCTCAAACATGAACAATACCAAAATTCAAATTGAATTATGCACAGAAACCAGCATGTTTTTCCTTATAAGATCACACACACTCCTCTTCTTCTACTTCAAAGGATGATAAAGCTGCAAACTTTTTGACAAGTCGGTTTTCACAAAGGTTGTAACTATGGAGTTTACTGAGGATTTGGTGGGCGGCTGTTGGCAGCGCAGACCCTTGAGCCCCATTCCAAGAGCTCTTTGCTGGTATCATCCTTGTGAACAATGACCTCAATGAAGCACAAACAATCTTTCTTCGGACCTGTGGCATTTGTGATAGCTTCAAGTAGCTCTTCTTCGCATCGAACCTGCATAGCATTAAACGGTACAATTATAAGAAATACAAACCCAGATCGTTGTTTTGGTTTGCAATAGTTATCATGCATTGGAATTGACAAGAACTCACTTTTGTTGTCCAGCAGTTGCCTTCCCCGTTGTGGATTGCATCTACCAATCCAGTGTAGTTCCAGTTCTTAATCACATTGTAAGGACCATCATGGATCTCGACTTCAATGGTGTATCCACCATTGTTGATCAAGAAGATGATGGTCTTCTGTCCGCATCGAAGCATTGTTGAAATATCTTGAGCAGTTACCTATTAAGCATTTACCAAACTCAGTCATGAAAATGGAAAAGAGATCTCAAGAAGATTCTCTGAAAATCTAAATCACATGAAAACCTGAAAATCAGATTGAGGAATTTGTTATATAAAGATTCTTGTGTATATACCTGAAAGCTACCATCACCAATACAAGCAATAACACGTTTCTCCGGCACAGCCTGAGCATATCCAAGTGTTGCCCCGACGGACCAGCCAATTGATCCATACTGCATTTGGAACTCGTACCTGCAATTATGATTTCATTCACTTGGTTAGACTTATGAACCAAAAACACAATGCCTCAACATCAGACGTAAAATTCACCGTTGCTCACCCGCATCCTTTCGGCAATTTCAGCTTCTGGCAGTTGAACCATGAGTCCCCTGTCTCGGCAATCACCGCAGTTGCATTAGACAACATTTTCTGTATATGTTGGAACAGAACATTAACCCGTAATGGCTCTTTTGGTTCACTTTTCAGAGGATGCCCATCAGGAACAAAAATCCTGCGGTAATTCTCATGTGCGGTGTTATTGTGCTTGAGCTTCTTAGCGAGGGCACTCAGGAAATCCTTCATAAGAACACATCCAAATGCAGGTCCATTTCCTATCACCACGCGATCAGGCTGCACAATGACCGCCTTCTCTTTCTTGAGAAGAAGAGAGTATCCAACCGAGCTGTAATCATTGAAAATGGGTCCAGCAAACAAGTAAGCATCTGCAGATTCCACAATCTCAGCACAGAAAGCAGTGCTGACTGCACCCCAGTAAGTCCCGATGAAATGGGGATGGTGTTCGGGCATGAGCCCTTTGGCTGATGGCATTACAGCAGCGGCAAAACCGGAAGCATCGGCTAACTCAACAAAGGCTTCGCATGCCTTTGCAACCCTAAGTTTTGGCCCACCAACCAGAACTGGCTTCACTGCTTTGTTCAAAAACTCTGCTGCTGCTTCAACTGCAGCTTCCAAGCCCATTTTATTACTCAATCTGCATTCAAAAGAAAAAGTTTATGCACCAAAATCTAACCACCCATTATCAAGTAGTACTTTTCCTTCGATCAACGTGATTCGCTTAAAGATAAACCCACCTGGGCGAGAGAGAAAATGGGACTGGGTCGCGGCTGAAGGTAGGGTGGGGGATCGCAGACAAGTTACAGCTAACACTGAGATAAACAGGCTTGCTTTCTTTCAAAGCAGTTGATATTGCAGTATCAATCAGCTCATGTGCATCTTCCAAATTATTCACAACAGCCTATCAAATACAAAGAATCAAACACCAAGCACCCATCAACAATCGATAAAGACAAGTTTCAAAAATCCTAACACAAGACTGGTCCCATTGAACGGTCACCGGATTCGTGTTTAGGCTATAAATGTATAAATAAAAGATGCCCAGATAAGAATTTATACCTGAAAGCAAGTAACAGCCTGGAAACACCTTAGCTCTTGGCTAAAATCAGTCAAACCAACGGTGTGATGCAAAATCCTGTTAGTCCCATAATCATTAGTATTCGGTCCACCAACAATACATATCACAGGCAGATTTTCACTGTAGGCGCCAGCGATAGCATTCAAAACGCTTAAACCACCAACGGTGAACGTAACAACACAAGCACCAACACCACGGGCTCTAGCATAACCATCAGCAGCATAACCAGCATTAAGCTCGTTACAGCAACCGATATTGTTAAGTCCAGGCTCAGCAATCAAATGATCAAGAAGAGTGAGATTAAAATCCCCAGGAACAGAAAAAACATCACTCACTCCGATTTCAACAAGACGTCGAGCTAAATGACGGCCAAGAGTTGAATCAGAGGATGCAACGACGGAACTTGGACAGACCCCAGAGCCTTGGAGAGTACAAACGGCACCGTTTGCAGGACAACACATGTCATTGGAATTGGGTTTCAAGGCGTCGACAGATCCTACATTTACTTCCATAGCAAAAGACCAAAGAAAACAGGAGAAAATAGATGATGACAAAAGGGTAGAAAGTGGGTGAAAATGGAGGTTTATGGGTGCTTATATTTGAGAATAAAAATAAAGGAAATGACTATGGGTATATATACGAGAGCCTGCAAGTGGGTTTAAGGGTGAGTGAAGGAAACATGGGGCTAGGCTGGTTGGTTTGGTTATGCTTGGCGGTGATGGCATACTGTTGTAAGACGATCCACGATTATCTCGTATGCATAATTACTGGCCTTCCTCATCATGATTCTACTAGAAAGAACAAAGTGTTCCGCAAGTAATTGCCTGATTTCCCGATTTTCTTTCCTAATTTAGATTAATTATAAATCATTTATTTTTATTTTACTTTTTTCTCTATTACCAAAATTACATATTATTTATATTTTTATATTATTAAAATTAACTTATTCGGGTTTTCAAATATTATATTACCACATGAAATGATTTTATAGGGATAATGATCAATTCTTGAAATGGATAAATCTTGATTTAATGCAGGATTATGTAAATTATACTTTATCTCGATAAATTAATTTAGTTGGATTTGAAAATTATGAACTTCACAAATTTTAAAAACAAAATAATTAATAAAATAAAATAAAAATATCAAATATAAACACTAGAATTATAAAAAAAATGAAGCTAAAAACATTGAACCAAATTAAATCGATGTTTAATTTGGTTTCATTTTAATATCTTAAATTAAAAAAAATAATAATTCGATTTTATTTTATATTTTAAAAAAATTCAGTTTGATTAATCAAATCAATCATTTACTTGATCTTAGATTAATAAATACAAAATTCTTTAATAAATAATACATTTTTTAATCATATTTTTATATCAAAATTTTAAATTTGAAATTTTATAATGTAATTAACATGAAACTCTTATGAATATAGAATCCAAGCTATTTATTGATAAATTACATAATTATAATGTAATTAATTTGATGTTTATCTAATTAACAATATAACTTGTATTGTTTTAGTTATTAGTTACAACTTATAGGTTTACAATATACCCATAACCCGCACGGGCGTAGCCTAGTTGGTACTCGGGTGGGTGTTGGAAACCAAGAATCCACGGTTCGAGTCTTGGCAGCAGCAGTGTGGGAGTTACACCCTCTGGGTGGGCTCCTTGTGGGCACCAAGACCCCAGATCCTCATCTAGGAGGCCGCTGGGTACCGTGATTAACCTCCTTCACAAACTGTCGGGTCGGGGTGTGGGGGCGCTTGGGGTGAGGGCATCACCTTATTGGAAACCAATATACCCATATAATTTTGTATTTACTATTATTCAATTTTCGAGGCATTTAAATTAAATTTCAATTTAGTTTAAAATAAAATTAAACTAATGTAATATGCGAAATCAACAGTTTTTATAACATGAAAACTATGAGCAAAAATTATTACAAATAAAAAAAATCGATAGAATTGATAATATTTGATAGTTTTTTTTTATTTTTTAAGTTTTAATTTTTAGTTTGATTAAAATTTTTAAATTTTCTATTTGATTAGAATATTAAAAATTAAAAAATTAAATCATAAAATGATGTAATTTTATATTAATATTTAAAATAATTTTATTTTATATTAAATACATGATTCAATCAATTTTTTAATTTTCAAAAAATTTAATTGGATTTCAGTTGTTTCAAATTTAATTTATTTAATTTTCAATAATTTTGATTTGATATTAGTTTTATGAATTCATTTTTTGATTTATTCGATTTGATTTAAATTTTTCATAAAATTTGATTAAATAAATTAATGCTCACTCTGTATCTCTATCATCATTTTTGAAAATAAAACAAAAGCATTAATTATATATTTAAAAAATAATTTTTCAAATTTAATTAATAAAATAATATATATATATATATATATATATATATATATATATATATATATATATATTGATGTATAATAAAATGAATTTTTTTTAATGGTGATAGTATTTTTAAAAATGTCATATATACATTAACAAGCTAGTGGCTTATCTATATCTTCCATGAGTTAAAGGAGGGAGTAATTAAATATTTGGAAAACATTATTTTACTAACATATAATTATAAATTTTATTAATAATACTATAATATAAGTTAAATAATATTATAATATATATATAAGATATTATAATATTATAATATAAGTTAAATAATATTATAAATGAAACATTAAAATGTTTCGTTTATTTATCTATAAAATATAGCGGTAGTAACCTTTTTGCTAGTCGTATATAAATATGATCAACTATATACATATATAGTCATATTATTTAATTTAAAATGTAAATTATTATATAAGATATAATTATATATTTTAATATATAATTATTTTTATTTTAATAATAAATTTTTCATATAATTATATATGCATTCTTGAAAATATCTCTATCTTTTTTAAAAAAATTACAACATATCAAACCTAATGAATTTCAAATATAAATAGTAAAAAATAATATGTATTTAATTAAATTCAATATTTTAAAATGAAAGTAGATTCATTAACATAATAAATTATATTAAAAATTTAAATTATTATATGAAATTTATTAATACTTTTATTTACTTCCCATGCTTAATTATTTTCAAATCCTTTTAATCATCGGGTGTGACATTTATATTGGAGTTTAAAATTATAATAATTTTGCATTTTATTGATCTAATAATTTAAAAAAAATTGAAAAATCATAAAACGATCAAAGATTTAGACGTGCCCCGGTTTTCTTAACACCGCTTGTAAGAGTGATATAATTATGATTAGCTTCTAAAGCAAACGCAATTCGAGCCAGTTGCCCATTTTTTATTTCAATACTGCAACATCGTTCAGGATCCAATAAGGACCAAAACGGCAGCGTACGCAGTATAAAATGAATTTACTCTAAACAACGAGCACACCGAGCCACCTTGTCACCTGGATTTGACCTTAACTAGCGGTTTTCAGAAACCGGAAAAGAACTTTGCTGGCAACATGGTAATTGCCAATTAGGGAATGGTGGCGGTCGACGCCACGTGGAATACATGCATACGTCTGTACTTTCATCTTATTACCAAGTAATAATATTAATACACCATCTACTTTTCCATCTCATAAAAATAAACTTACATTTAATTTTATAAAAAGTAAAAAATATTAATTAAATATAAATAATTTTCATTATATCCTTATTTTAATTATAAAAGAAAAAAATTATTTTATTATTAATTATTTTTTCAATTTTAAAAATAATTGAAGAAATAATATCATTTTATTAAAAACATGAAATATAATATGAGATAATTAAGAAAAAGAAAAAATATTTTTATGGGATAGATAGAATGTTATTTTTAAAATGAATAATTAAAAATTATCTAAGGAAGTATTAATTCAAAACCCTTTCTAAGCGGTTCAAATTTGACCAGACACATCAGGATTAATTAAAAATGATAAACCATGCAGTTAAATTATGTAAAAAAAACTATATATTAAAAAAAGGATCATATTAAGAAGAATCCAGGCAACATGGAAAGATCAATAAAATAAACTATATACAGACAGGTCAAAGATAAAATGACTACATAGAAAATATTACATAAATAACAGATTAAATAATTTTCATATTTTTAAAAAAATTTAATGTACAACAAAAGAACTTTTAATACAAATTTCTGTATAAATCTTTTGTTCTAGATCGTAACGAAGGGCCCTTTTTCTGTTTGAAAATGTAATGAATTGCCCAATCCAGCACCTTAGGGTTCCTGGCCTCTTGAGTAGGCAACTTGACTGTCTAAGCCCAATTCAGCCCATTAAGAATTTTCCTGCTTTATTTCACAGATTTAGGGATTTTTGAACAACGAACATATTTAACGTAAATTTAAAAAAAAAAAATGAATTTTTTATTTTTATATTATAATAATATTGAATTTTAAAATTCTATAAAATAAAGCTTTCTCTTAAAAAAACTTATAATATATATACTGGCGGAGCCAAGATCGGGGTTGGACTCCATCTTTATATTAAAATTAAATAAAATTTGATATATAATTTTAAAGTAAATAAATAAAATATAAAAAACATCATAATTTAGATATAATTTATCAGTTAAAATTACCAATATTAATTTTAATTTCAATTTATTTAAATTTTTATACTCAAATAAACACCATATTAAATTTTTATAAAAGTTATATTAAACTTGGGGAAAATGTGAATTTTGAACTTTTTAACATTTTCCTAAATTTAATGTGAATTAAAAGCGATAAATTTATAAAAAGAATACATAAAATTTGAAAAGAAATAAAAAAATAAAGAAAAGATGGTTACGAATATCCCAAATAAATACAGATCGTACTAATGTATGCTCGCCCGCATACTATCACACTTTCAAAGTCCCTCTTAACACCAAAGGCAGCAACAGCGACGAGCTAAGCATTCCTTTTTCTTTCTTTTTTTTTTTTCTAATTTTCCTTCCTCGCTTCGTCTCGCCGTTTTGCGCCTAGACCCAGAGGAAAACGGAAAAAATGAGTCACTAGAAAGCTCTTCAACCAGCTCCACACATCACTACTGTAAAAATCGCCATTCTTACATTTGAAGATCATATAGACCTCATTTTCGGAAGTATTTTTTCATAATAATAGAATACCATTCGCTGTTGCCATTCTAATAATTTTTATTTAAACGGTGAAATAATTACTGGATCCGATTCTCAGATTAAAACCGACGAAAACGCGATGGCTCTCTCAGGTTCTGATTTGCCGATGATATACTCGTTGTTAACTAATTCAATGAGTGGTGACCAGAGAGTTCGCCAACCAGCTGAAGCGGCGCTATCTGAATTTGAGAGTAAACCTGGTTTTTGCTCTTGCTTAATGGTATTTTTAATCTCTCTCGATCCTCATTCTCTCATTTATCCTAGGGTTTTAGCTGTTGGTTTTCTAGCTGCTCCTGTTGATTTTTTTTTCCATCGAATTTGCATGTCTGCGTTTATATATTTGTGTGCATTTGATGTTAATGCAGGAGGTGATAACCGCGAAAGATTTAGCATCTCAAGTTGATGTTCGTTTGTTAGCTTCGGTTTATTTCAAGAATAGCATCAACCGGTATTGGAGGAGCCGGCGGGATTCTTCGTAAGATAGTGCTTTTATTAAGCTAATCTTGAACTCTGGTTTCCGTTATTTGTGAAGTTAGTTTCATGATCATATACTCTTGACGTGGCTCTAATTCTGCTACCAAAATGCTTCCGGATTTCTCTTTCTAGTCGTTGGGAAGTCTAAACATTGAAAGAAATTAATTGATTTTTTTTTCATTTTTCATGCTTGGTAAGGTTTTAGCTTCCTACTTGCTTGGATTCAGTTCTTCATATTTGAATATTCAAGGCAGTTAGAAGAAATTGGGGATTGAGATTCTGACCAATGATTTATTCTATGTACCGCCTTATGAACTATGTTAAGCTGCCTCACATGACATCCTCTGTAGTCGGTGATATTTGTTCATGTGTGTGCTATGGTTCTTATTGCATGCGCAGGGGACTAAGCGGCGAGGAGAAAAATCATTTGCGGCAGAAACTATTGTCGCATCTGAGAGAAGAGAATGAAAAGGTACTTTAAACTTTTCGTTCTTGTTTTATATCATGGTTACTGTAGTACCTTATAGAGCATATACAAGCTTTTTCTTTCCTCACTATTCTGCGTTTCTAACATTTCAGGTAGCTGTAATGTTGTCTGTGCTCATCTCCAAAATTGCTCGCTTCGATTATCGTAAAGAATGGTACATCTATTACTTTTCTTTTGTTTGTTTTTTCCTTCTGTTTAATTGCTTTCATACTTGATGCTTGATAGTTAATTTGTTCCATTTATGTTTTTGAGGATTCTAAGGTGCAAGTTACTGCAATTATTACTAACAATGCTGTTTTTGGATTTTGAAGGACCTGATCTTTCACATTTATCCTTTTTAAGGTTTAATTTGAATTTTAGTATGGTATTGGAAAGCTCATGTTCTTTATACTTTTTGTGGTGCTCTCCTGTAGGAAAATAAAGGAAATTTTAACCAGCTACTGTACTTTTGTATGTGTTTTAGATTCTTCAGCCATATCATAGCTTTCGTAGGGGTACTTTGACTTGTTTTTCTACTTTGTAAATTGCACCTCTGGTTGTTCATTTCCCATACGCAATTCATGATCAATTATTTAATGTGCACAGTTAGACGTTCTAATAAGTGATCAAGATGTAAGGAGCAACAACCATTTGTATATATTCCTTATGTTTGACGTTATACTCTAAACTAATAGGTGAATAAAATAAAGGAGCGGGCACAGAAAACTTACCATGTTATCACTTTATTTTGAGTTTGACCGTTAGTCAAAGGCCATGTTTGAATGCCTAGAAAAAGATGTTTTTCTTGATACAAAGTAACCTATTTCAAAGTTCATTTTAAAAAACTTGAGGATACTTATGCTTATTGCTATTATTTCATCTAATTAAAGTTATGCAAAATGTTAAAATGACAAAACATTAAAGTACACAGCATGAGTTTGTTGGATCACAAGTAGAAAATGATTGAGGACTTTATTGAAAGAAATTCACCTCAAAATTGTGACAGATCCTGAATTTCTTTGCTGATTAATCCTGTTTCCCTCATGTTGATCTTCTCATTTGTTGATCATCTTTTCTTGGGCTAAGCATCTGCATTTCCTGACATGAATTATTTAGGCCAGAGCTCTTTTCATCATTAGCCCACCAGCTTCAGTCAGCAGACGTTCTTGCATCTCATAGGATATTCATGATTCTCTTTCGAACATTGAAGGAATTGTCCACAAAACGTTTAACTGCAGACCAGAGAAACTTTGCAGAGGTAAAACTGCTGATAATATAGTTATAAATGGAAACATAATATCAGCCTATCTTATTTTGCATAAGAAGATGATGCATTTATTATGACTGGCAGATATCATCCCACTTCTTTGATTATTGCTGGCACCTCTGGCAAAGCGATGTGCAGACAATGTTGCATGGTTTCTCAGGACTTGCTCAAAGCTATGTTCAAAATGCTCTGGAGCAGCATCACAATGAACTTTATCTAATAAGTGAAAGATGGTTGCTGTGTTCAAAGATTATACGTCAGCTGGTAATTTCGGGATTTCAAAGTGATGCTAAAACTTTACAGGTACATTGTAGTAATTGTAGCAGTGTCTTTTTCTTCCAGTATCAATGTATCTTTTTTCTCAGGGAATTAAGAGTCCGATGCATTTACAATTCCATTAACCTGGTAACCTGGATAAGGAATCGAATCACTTTTCAATTTGTAAATATTCAGGAAGTTCGACCAGTGAAGGAAGTCTCTCCTATGCTATTGAATGCCATTCAGTCATTGCTTCCATACTGTGAGTTACCATCTTACTACCACGCGGTTAACTTTTTGCTTACATGAGGATGTTTATGTTAAAAGGTTCCTAGCATCTTTGGAGTACTGGAAGATATTTTTATTTTTGTTGTTCAACTGCTAGTCCTAAGATATATTTAGAATAAATTTATGGAAAGAAACTATTATGGAAAAATTTCACATGGTATAACAGAAAAGGAAGTATAGATGAGAAATCATGTTAGCTTCACTTTCTTCGATGTCATATACAATGTGTATTTCATGAATGTAATAAATTTGCTTCCTGCTATCTATGGTCATTGTGTACATGGTGACTGAAAACAGTTCTTCTCTACCTATATAATGATGATAAATTTTTTGGTCTCTAAATGCAATTTTTCCATTTGTGTACATGGTAACTGAGGAGAGATTTGTATTTCAGTCATTTGTAATGGTGTGGCTGTCATATTATCTAATCTAGTGAAAAGAGTAAGGGGGAAGCATCCTCGCCACTTGCATCATGTTACCTTTCAGGTTTCTTGTTTACATTTTGAACTATTTTAATGCATATATTATCTTTTTTTGCAGATTCATCTTTCCAAAAGGGACATCCAAAATTTTGGGATTTCATAAAGAACGCATGTACAAAATTGATGAAGATTTTAATTGCAATTCAGGGCAGACATCCTTATTCATTTGGTGATAAGTCTGTCCTTCCGCCTATTGTGGATTTTTGTTTAAACAAGATAGTAGACCCTGAGCCTGATTTGTTATCATTTGAGCAATTCCTTATTCAGTGTATGGTGATGATAAAGTGTGTACTTGAGTGTAAGGAATATAAGCCAGTTCTTACTGGCCGGGTGATGGATGAAAAAACGAATAGTGTAGAGCAGTTGAAAAAAAATATTTCAAGTGCCGTTGGTGGTATCCTCACTTCTCTCCTCCCAAGTGAACGCTTAATACTCTTATGCAGTGTGTTAATAAGAAGGTAATTGCTGCCATAACTAATGCCTAGCTCAATCAGTTTTTCTATTGCCAATTATTGGAATATCTTACTAAAAAGTTTAAGGTGTTTCAGTTGCTGTTTATTTGTGTTAATGCCACCTGTACATGCTTTTGTTGGAATGTTTGAATATCTATGCTGTTTTTTCATCCTGCACAATAAAGATTGTCATTGCAGTTACTAGTGTAAACAGCTGTTGCAGCAGTGTGAAATGTTACAAATGTTTTTGATTTCTTTATCCTAATAATTTTCTTTAACAGTTATTTGTGATACCAATTGCAAGTTGAGATTTCTTTGGTCCATTTCTAGGTTTGTAAAATGCATATACATCTAGCACAAATGGTTTATATATTCTTCATCTGCTTCAAATTCACAATGTCCTACTTCAAATTCATCTAGCACAAATGACTTGGAACATTTTCAGTTACATCATTAAGAAATAAAAAGTGCACGTATGAATTTTCTCTATAGTTGGGTATGCAAATGCTTAACTTGAATATTAGGGTTTCCTACTTTTTCGTGTCACTTCTAGATGTATGGTGATAATGGTTTGGCAACAATCATCTGCCTCACCATTATCATAATTCACTTGAGAAATTTTCAATTTCATGATTGGAAGTTGCTTATAGGTTTTCGTTTCTCATTGTTTATAAATTTTTCATATACCTACTTGTATAGTGGCCCTATATTTCCGTTGTCATCATCCAATCAAGTCTGTCAGAACATTCTTTAGAAATTATGAGTAAACATGTAATTGATCTTTTGACAGGTATTTTGTTCTAACAACTAGTGATTTGGAGGAGTTGTACCAGCACCCTGAATCGTTTCATCATGAGCAGGATGTGGTTCAATGGACTGAGAAACTGAGGCCATGCGCTGAAGCTTTGTACATTGTATTGTTTGAAAACCACAGCCATGTAGGTGTGATCCAGTTATGTGTAATTTTAATGATTTTTGCATAACCATTGCATGCTTAAAATGCTAAATGGATTCTTGCAAGTTGTAGGCTTATTGTTATTTCTTTTCTTGATTGTGAATTTTAGCTTTTAGGTCCTGTGGTGGTGTCTATCCTTCAAGAAGCGATGAATGGTTGCCCATCATCAGTTACTGATATCACTCCTGGGTTGCTTCTGAAAGATGCTGCCTACGGTGCTGCTGCATATGTTTACTATGAGCTGTCAAACTACCTAAGCTTCAAAGATTGGTACCTCAATTATGCTCATTGCATGTTTTAGTACTTTTGATGACTTTGCGTGTCTTAGATGGGTTAGCTTGGATACTATCAATTGTTTTTGTATCCAAGCCCATGCTTTTCAACTGCGATTTATTACAAGCAGGCATCCATTGTGCTTTTTCTGTAAAAGGACGTTTTTTATACTGGCTGCTGAACATGCTTAAATCTTATGCTGCCTTCTGAAATTCATGTGCAAAGGTTGACATCAAGAATAGCTAATTTATTGAAAATGATTTCATTCGTTATTACTGCAAAATAAACTGCATTGATGTCTGGGAAGGCAAGGCAAAGCAAGGATTTTGAAGATCAAAAAAGGTTTCATGAACAGGAAACTGCCATTACAGATATCAAATCAAGTATCTTGTTTCATCAATGTGTTATGTTCTTTGGCTTTGGTAATGTTATCTATAAAAGCTCACTTCTAGCAAACTCAAAATTAAGCATTAAACCCAAGTTACTTCGTGTCGGCTATATGGATTCTCCTTTTTCCACTCATGGTTTTGGGTGACGTTCTTGTCCAAATCTAGGTTAGCTAGATTTGATTGTGTCACTCCTCTTCTGTGTAAGTTTAGGTCTACCTTGTGTTTTTTTCTTTTGCACATTGTGATCGTGCTACACCTCTAATTAATGCATCTGGAGGTTTATGACTTACATGACCAAATTAGCCTTTACTTTCTAAATTTATTCTCTATGAGTGATACCTCTACTGTTTTTCTAATTTAATAATTTCAAACTGTTTTTGTTTCTTTGTCAATGATTTGATGCTTGACATAAGGAAAGTGCTGAGATGGTACTACATGAGTCGATTAATTAGCAGTTTCATTTACCAGATTGAGTCAATCCAAATGTCATGTTTGTTATATGTATAATGGCAGTTTTCCCCATGAAACTGTTGCAGGTTTAATGGTGCTTTATATCCTGAACTGTCAAATGATCATCTGAATATGCGTATCATCCATCGGAAAGTTGCACTAATACTGGGGCAATGGGTTTCTGAGGTACCTGTATTTCCTGAACTGCATGATATAGATGTTTAAAGGATTATATTGTAACCCCTTATTTCTGTCAGCAATAAAGGCACTTGTGTATTTAGTGTTCTGGATGTTTATTCAGGATAGGTGATAAATATTAAGATAGAAATGAGAAGTTTGTGAATGTCGTACTTCTAATGGATGGCTAGTTAAATCTTGTTCATCTGCGTGTCAATGACTCAAATAAAATGGTCATGTTATGTATTTTTCTACAAACATCTTGGTTACTGCTTGATTAACCTATATCTAAAAAACATATTGGCATGTCCCACAGTAAAGTAACATGTGGGTTATAAGTATTTGCTCTGTTTGGTGCTTATCAATGTATCTTGGCAGATTAAAGATGATATAAAAAGACCAGTGTACTGTGGACTGATCAGACTGCTACAAGACAAAGATCTGTCTGTCAAGGTATGGTTCATGGTTCACCTCTCTTTGTTATGATAGCAGTGGTCTGTCAAACACCAGCAGATTGGTCCCACCTGGACTGCATGTGTCTGGTTGCTGCAATACTCGTTATTAAAATTGTTTAATCATGTTATAATTCATTTTGTTAAATGTTGATGGTTCCTTTTTTTCTAGTTTTTCATCTTTCCTTCTTTTTGATGATTCAAATTATGCATGAATTTCTGTAGCTGGCAGCTTGCCGGTCTTTATGTTTGCATATCGAAGATGCAAACTTCTCCCAAAAAGACTTTGCAGATCTTCTTCCTACTTGTTGGGATTCATGTTTTAAGCTGATTGAGGAGGTTCAGGAGTTTGATTCAAAGGTTAGATAGTGTTTCCTGTTGATGTTTAGTCTCATGTTTGTTGGATGCTATTTTTATCATTAGATATTTCATTGTATGCTTTCATATTCTGATTATTTTATTTTACACATTATCAAGGAATGGCTGTCAAGCGGTTATGTTTCAGATTTCAAATGAGTTATGAGGTTCAATGTAAATTTCCTGGTGTTATAGGTTCACAACAGTTAATGAGATCTTCACATGCATTTGCAGTTTCTGATATAATTTAATCTTGTATAGAAAATATCAAGCTTATTTGAATCTTACAGAACACTAGATCTTGTTATTTTCTTGGAAATTGACTATACTGAAGATATGCATGTCCTTGTGCATCTTATTAAATGTTCAAAAGTTGTCTAGTTTTGTCTTCTGGAGACATCATTTTTGGCAGCAGAATCAGAGTTTACTTCAGATGATTTTTGTCTTTTATTACTTCATTTTCATTTGTATTTGATTCACCATTCATAAACGAACTGAAGTTTCTTATGTTCTGTCATCAAATTTCAGGTTCAGGTTTTGAATTTAATCTCTATTCTGATTGGACATGTTAGTGAAGTCTTTCCATTTGTAAACAAATTGGTGGAATTCTTTCGGAAGGTATTATATTGCTTTTTCTTGTTTATTGCTCAAACAATTCAATGTTATTATAACCTGTTTGCATGGAGGGGCCTTTTCAAATAATGATTTTATGCCCAGTAGATAAACTTTCCCCCGAGTTATCATGTTCTGAGCAAATAATTAAGAGAACTTCTGAGCTCTATTTTTATATGACTTGAGCTAGGTAGCTGGAATACCTCTCTAAGTATGATAGTTTGGACTTTTGGTATCATTAGTTTTTTCATTTTCCAAAGGTTTGGGAGGAATCTTCTGGTGAGAGTCTTCTACAGATTCAGCTTCTCATTGCTCTACGGAACTTTGTGGTTGCACTTGGCTATCAGTCACCCAGCTGCTACAACATTCTGTTGCCTATTTTGCAAAGAGGAATTGATATAAATAACCCTGATGAACTCAATCTTCTAGAGGATAGCATGCTGGTCAGTTTACTCATGAATATTAAAAAGTTGGAGGAGGAGATGAATGGTTGCCTTCACTATCTAATAAAATCATGACGTGTGGTTTGCTAAATTTTGCAGCTGTGGGAAGCTACACTTGCACATGCTCCTGCAATGGTGCCTCAGCTGTTAGCGTACTTTCAATGTCTTGTGGAAATCATGGAAAGAAGCTTTGATCACTTGCAGGTTAGATTCATTTGTTCAGATGGCCTTTGATACGTTCCATGGTCTTTTATATGTTATTAAATGTGTTGTTCTCATGCTATTTACCTAGGCTGCCGAATTGGTTACCACTGTATATCACTGTTTTGCAGCTTTTGCTGCATACATGTTCAGGATTCTTCTGATTCAGTTTTTCAATTGGAACTTGAGTAATCAGTTATATGCATATGCACATGGATGTTCTTGGCAGATGCATAGTTGGCATCCTGCTGAAAGTTGTTTGCTTTTATTTTTATATATTCCAGCTATATTTTTCTGATTTTTTTTTTGGCTTGAAAATTGCAGGTTGCAGTCAACATAATTGAGAGTTACATAATATTGGGTGGGTCTGAATTTCTAAACATGCACGCTTCCACTGTGGCCAAACTTCTTGATCTGATTGTTGGAAACGTCAATGATAATGGCCTACGTTCAATACTTCCCGTCATTGATATGTTGATACAGGTACATATATTCAGAACTTCTGTTGGTGAACTTCCTGAAGTTCTGTTGAGATAGCAAGTGAATTGTGTCTACATATGCATATTTCAATGTGTTTTTTTTAGATTTGATTCCTTTAGTAAGAAAATCATCAGAGCTCATAAGTTGTTGCCAGAATGTATTGAAGCTGGATTCTAGGGTCACGTGCACAATGAATAGCATAGAAGTTCAATAGTTTCTGTAGTTCCTTTGTTTCCGACAAATCATCACTTGATTCATGATAGCTTGCATTCTTTTGCAGTGTTTCCCATTACAAGTGCCTCTATTGATCACCAGTACCTTACAAGTAAGAGAAGTTCCCCGTCTCCACATGCATATAAGCAAGGGGTCTATCATTTTGGGATGTATTTTAACTTTATCTTATGTCTTGTTGCTAGAAATTAATTGTTATATGTTTGTGCGGAGGAGATGATCGTGAACCTTCCAAGACAGCTGTTAAGGCATCTTCTGCAGCAATACTAGCTAGGGTCTTGGTGATGAACACCAATTATCTCGGCCAATTGACTGCAGAACCATCAATTCCATTGCTGCTCCAGCAAGCTGGCGCTCAAACTGAAGAAAACATACTTCTTTGTTTAGTTGACCTATGGCTTGAGAAGGTCAGGGGATAGCGAAATTTTTTCAATGATACTTCCTATGATTGTTGGATTCTGCTCTCTGGTTAATCATTTTGACTTGCATCACTATGGGCTACATGTGATCATGCATTTGTTGATGCATTAATTATAAATAATATACTCACAATATATCATATAGGATGGAATATATGTTGATGATTGATAGTATTTATAGGAGGCAATGTTTCATAGAGGTTAATGATTCATTCTTCACTGTTCATATTATAACTATGCAGGTTGATAATGCGTCTACTCACCAAAGAAAAATATTTGGTTTGGCACTTTCGATAATCTTGACATTGAAATTGCCTCAAGTGCTTGATAAACTTGACCAGATACTCAGGTGTGCATTCAATCTTGATCCAGGTTATGCATTGAATTACTTCCCTTTCCCTGTGCTGATGTCGTTTTGTATTCATTTAGTGTATGTACAAGTGTTATTTTGGGTGGAGATGATCAAACTGAAGATTCCAGGTTAGATATTTTAGGCATTTAGCTTGATTTGTATGTTTGGATGTTTAATCACTTTGTTTTTAGTTGAACAACTTGCATTTCATGTGAAAAGTTGTTTCAAGTTGAGAAACTTGTATTTTCATAATGGATTGCAGCAGTGGTGATAACATGAACTCCAGCATGTCTCATGGTGAGGGCATTGTTCCAAGTAAAGAATTCAGGAAAAGACAGGTAAACATTCTTGAAATGGACCTAACTTTCAAATTCCTGTGGTAAGAATAGTTACTTCATTCACATGTTATCTTTAGATAAGTTTGGCAGACCCGATCAATGGCTTGTCACTTGAGAACTCCGTGCGAGACAATCTTCAAACATGTGCTAATCTACATGGCGAATCTTTTAATTCAGCTATAAGTAGAATGCATCCTGCAGCATTTGCACAGTTGAAGCAGGCTTTGAAGATGCCATAGATGCATGCTACCCAAATTTTTTTTCAGATCAAGTGGTGATGTGCTCATGGCCCTTTCGATTCTTTTATTTGTTGCATGCATCATGGAGATGTTGGTAAGTTGTGGTTCTTGATCTCTCATTTGAAGCATTTCTTTCACCATTCCCCCGTTTTTATAGTAGTTCAACCCTCCTTAGTTGTTTATTTACCTTGCTAGTTTTTTCCTGTTAATTTCATCTCACTGGACAACAAATCCTGAATTAGTTAGTTGGGAGTCCGATAAACAGACCATTTGCCCTAGCTTTACAAAATATAGCAAAGAACAACTCCAACTTAAGTATGCCAACACAACAATCTTTATTCAGCTGATTAGAATAGAGCTCAACTCTGATACGGGACTTCCTCTTTTTTATCATTTCTAGGTGGAATGATGCTTTGCGAACCGGTGGTTTCCACATTCTCGGTCAGAGTTTTTTGTTTTGTTATTGAGAGTGGCAGAAAAATTGGGGATTTTCATATTTTTTTCTAAAATCATTCATACACGCACCCGTCGGCAAAATGAGGTATTTGTGTAAATAGTTTGGTGGTCTAAATTGCTCCGAGTCTCAGGCATGATATGTCCAGTGGGGGTGGAGATTGTGGGGGGGGTATATGTTGTATCTTCTGTAACTCCCGTTCTCTTCATTGTAATTTTTGATTGTGGGATTCCAATTGCTTCAAGGAGGTTCCCATCTCAACAAAAGATTCTTTCGAGTGGCTGATGTGCAATTAATATTGGAGATGTTTTTTAGAAAAAAAGAAAAGAAGGAAAATGCTGAATGTGCGAATGGCAGGCTCTACTAGTTCTACTCGTCTCCTTCAACTGATTCCTAATAGGACTGATTTTTATTTTTATTGTTTAAATTAAAATTGATGTTAGAAAGAAATAGGTAAATTAGATGTTTTTTCAAAAATAGTTTTAGAAAAATTTAAAATAATAAAAAATTGATTTGAAATAATTTAAAAGGTGCATTTTATCTTGAAAAATGGATTTGCCTTTTTCTAACTGCAGAAATTTTTGTTCTTTTTCAAGCTTTTGTTTTGTTTTTATCTATTGCAATAAATGTATCATAATTTTTGAAGTTATGTTTTTAGGATGCTTCGGTTTTAAACTAATTTTTAGAGCAATTTTTTATAAAATAGGTATAATTTTCTATTCTACAAGTAAACAGCTTAATTTCTTCCTTATCTGTCTCACTTTCTATGCTCGCCATCAAACCATCAAAAAGAGAATACAGGCTTTGCAACGGTTAATGCCCGTCTACTATCGTAACGCCACCACGACGATAGGTCCATGCCCGTCAACCGTAGCGTAGCGCCTCGTCGCAGAGTCACCGTAGCCACCATCACTCGTCACCGTCTGCCAGCTATGTAACGTTCACCGTCTACCGACTACGTAACGTTCATGGATCCCTTCTGACTTTGTCTATGTTTTCACTTCTTGGGCTTGATTTCAGCCACGCGTGCTCCTACCGAAGGATTCATCCGCCGCTTCACCAGTCCTAGATTCTCGGATGGAGCAAAGTTTGCATTCCCACGGTTTATCATGTAATATGAAGGTTGAGTCACGAGTTTTGAGAGATTTTAGACGGGATTTGTCAAAATAAGTTAAAACTATAAGATACCAGGAAACCGAAGCTTGAATGTAGCACAGCTTTAAATACAGGTAAATGCCATGAATTCTTCTTGAAATGAATAATAGACCCTGAATAATATTTCTTATATTGAATCATAGTATAACTTATTACAAGTTTATACTTAATTTTCCTTTTTCTTTTATCATTAGTTATAAAATAATTACTTGATTGTTAACAATTATCCAAATGGCACCTCTAAAAATGATCATAACCGTGACTAGGGAATGTATAGTTGGAGATAAAGTTATATATTTTGATAATGAGCAAGCCAACCAAATCAAATTGCAATCTAGCATACAGATTATCGTCTGTTGCATCTTCTAGCTCATAGAACGTTTGTGAAGGTGTATGACGACTAGATTCAACTGAATAACTCTTCTCAAAGTGAGCAATCCAATATCCGTTATGCAGCTATGTAAATTCGGATCCAAGTCTTAGAGAGATCATATTATAAAATCATTTCTTAACCAACCAAAATATAATCTGTAGAACATGGTAACAAAAAAAATGAAGGAACAAGGCAGAGAAGTACTGAAGCCGCTCTTATTCGTGGGTTTTACCGTGGGTTTTGTCCCCATTTGTTGCGTCCATAGGTTCAGCTTCGGTAGTAGACTCCTCTGCTTTGTCGCCCTTCTTAGCTGCAACCACATATATAACAGACAATGATTTGGACTAACAGGTTGGCAAAAGAGACAGCAAAAAATGAGGTAGGATTTTGTTCAGTTGCATCATTGTACCTTTCTTCTTCTTTCCACCGCCCTTCTTCTTTGTCTTTGTACCCAAAGCTAACCAAGCCTTAATTTCTGGATCATCTATTGCCTTGGTAGTCTGCAGCTCCTGCAGCGGATGGGATGTGATCCTATCTGACCCGTTTGGCATCAGCAGGACCGTGAATTTGATGTGAGCAACAATATCACCTGCAATATTAAAGTTTCGAAATTAGATTTGACAAAGACTCACTTATACCAATGAAATTCTTTCTCTGCAATTTTTACCAGGTTTCTCGTGAAGCACCGGATATGGCTGTAGAAGGTCATGATTCACACATTCCACTAATCCCAGCCTAGCTCTTTTCTCATCCTCTAAGGCCCTATACATGGAAACTTAAAGGCGTGTAAAGACTAATACAGAATAATACTAGAGAGCATGGTTATATAGCAATGCATATAAACTCAAAACCTGGCAGTGAATGGCATGATTGGAAACTTCTGGCTAATTTCACTGAAGGTAAATCTAGAAGCTTTCATCTTCAAGTGATAATTCTTGTCAACAGCTCGCTTGTAAATGGTAGTATGTTTTTCATCAAGCAGCTTAGGCTGCAATAATTGAAAAGCAGGAGATGTTAGGTGAAAACAGCAGAAAGTTCCAAAATAAAATAGCAGAGACATCAACTCCGTGATTACCTTGCCTTCACCTGTGCTTGTGACTATGTCTATTGCATACACTTCATTTTCCTCAAATTCTGCATCGTCTACTCTTGTTTCAGAATTGGACACGCTCAGTATAACCTTGTTCCCATCTATAACAAATTGCTTCAGCTGGTGACTAAGAACGCCTTCAACAATTTTGCAGTCATAAGCGGCAGCAACCTTCTGAATTGCTTCTGTCACATCTTTGTTCTGCAAGTGAAGAAATAAATGAGAAAATTAATCCAAGAAAAAAAGAAAAAACAATTGTAAGAAGTTAATCAACCAAGTACGAGATTAAAATTAAATATAAAGGAGATATAGACATCTTCAATGGTATTAATACGTAAGTAATTTGCACAAATATAAATAGGGAGCATACTGATTTCAATTCCAAATAACCAAATCCAATCATTTATCATCTTGGCAACTGGAAAAACATGAAATTAATAGAAGGGAGAACACAGAATCAACACAAGTAACTGGTATCCATATCAGAAACTAAACAATTTGCTTAGTGTGCATCACCAGCAAATAACGCCTAAAGAAAGAATACAAACACTAAAAGATAAGACTAGAGAAAATAAATTACGTTCTTTCCCGGCCTCACAAGCCTCAAGGCAACTTCAGCAGCAGTATTTGCTGCAGCAATAACATCAGCTGCTCTGCCAGTAACAGGTCCTGCTTGAAGAACATGGGTGTGTGCAACAACGGCAATGAAACCATCTATATGACATGCCATATCACTGCGTAAGAGTAAAAACACCAAGTTACATGACTAACCACACAAACCAAATAAAAACATGAAAATAAAAAAATACAGAAAGCTTATAAAAAAACTTACACTTTGATAACATCGCCCTCTTCCAACACACCCTCATCACTGGAAAGTGGAGAATGGTGACAAACAGTGTTGTTTACAGAAACACAAGTAGGAAATGAAACTCCTCTTTCGATCTTCTTTTTCACATTCTTGTACATATTACCAGTCTGCCTATAAGCAAACAAAATAAAAACAATGCGCCAATAAATAATTTGTACATAAGAAACAAAATGCTAAACTGTTAATTAGAATAAAATAATTTATGGGTTCATTTACTCTTTGATAAATGCATCTCCTTTCTCACAAATGTCAACAATCTTAGCCTTTGGTTTGCATTCTGAAATCACTAACTGTAATGCCTCTGGCAAAAGAGAAACAAGAAGATAAATATTTCATCTCTGAGCTCAAAAACCATAACCAAAAATAAAAAATCAAATTCACCAAAACCTAAAAATTATATCAGACAACAGTTCCGTAGAAATAACTACATAAGTGCACATTTAAGAAGCAATAACATTCAACAGCTAGTAAATATAAATCAAATACGCAAAGGAGATAAGAGAAATTTACTGTTGACGATCTCAGCTGCGTTTTTGTATTTGGTAACAACTTCAGGAGAAGTAAGATCCAATTCCTTCTCCTCTCTTTCATCATCCGACATCGTTCTGATCAGCCTTTCTCTAACAAATACAACTCCAAGCTATCTAAGCAGCAAAAGAGAGCGAATTGAAAATCAATAGACGAAATTAACAATGAAAACGAAATAATTCAATCTTAAGGGAGGCAGTGAAACCTTACAGTATACTAAGAATGCACAGATATTGACGGCGAAGAAGGGAGCTAGGGTTTATTATAGTGAAGAGATAAGAAAAGAGCTGCAGCTGCAGCTGCCTCACTTGCTGAATAGAGTTCTCTTTATTTCTTTTTTTTTTTTTTTTTTATAAAAAACTTTCTTTTATATGGATAAATTATAAAATAAATTATTTATTTTTATTAAAAAATAAAAAATTTATTTTATAAAAAGTTAAATTATTTTGATAAATAATGAATTAATTTATAAATTTTTTATTGAACTATTTTGAGGGTTCAAATAAATTAAAAATTTTGATATATTTGTTAAATAATTTTTTATCGAGTTAAATTTTGAGTAACTCGTAATTAGTATAATTCATTTAAATTATAAGAAATATTATTATATTTTTTACATTTTATTAAATTGAATTATTTTATTTAAATTAAAAGATTTTTATAATTTAAATGCACGTTGCATTTATTCGTAAAGAAAAAATTATTATTATCTCGGTATTTAAAATATATATAATATAATATATTTTATTTTTAATTATGATTAGTTTAAATATTAGTGCTTTATGCAGTTACCTTTTTGTTTCGTATCTGCACTTCACATTTAAGAATAGTAATTTATTGATTTTAGTACTTTTTAATCACTTTTCGTTATTTAATTTAAATATTTAAAAATAAAAAAAGGACAGATACTGATGGAAAAAATATCAATAAATATAAAAAAAACAAAAAAAAAATTTTTATTTCAGAAATATAATAATTATATTTTTTTATTTTATTTCAAGAACTGAAAAATGCAAAAAGAAAAAGTAGTTTTTTTGCCTTTGAAAAATATTAAAAATTATAATCGTAATTGTAATAGACATTGAAGGAAGAAGAGAGGTGATTGCCTGTGCTCAGCAGTAAGCAATCTTATCTATAGATATGGAATATGGAATTCGATTGGCTGTTAGTCTCTTATTTATCCACTAATTGAAAGGGGATGGTTTACAGATTAAATCTTCGATTTGATTCGATTTATAAAATAGTCCGTTTTGATAATCAAACCCCTCAATCCCCACCGGTGGACCATGATCCATCCGACCCACCTGGTTGTATTGTGTTGTGTCATCGAGTGGATTTGACAGGTTCATTATTCATCATTCTCATCTCATAATTCAATAAAACAAACAGCGCAATTAAAACATGTAGACTTTTTCCTGAATTGGAATTGGAATTGGAATTGGAAAGCAAAGCAGCCCGAAAACAAAAAACCAATGTAGTTGTCTGGCTGAGCAGCAAACACGACATAATCAATAACCTACGATGGTAAACAGGCAAAACAATGGAAGGGTGTGTACTAACAAGGTCCCGCCGACTTGAACTTCTCTCTGATGCAGACTAGCCAAGTTCGTCTTGGCTCCAAAAAAATTGCTTGGTCAGGTTTTCCAGACCAGAATGAGCAAAGCACTGGAAGAAAAACCTACAGTGGAGCGTTGTGTGGATATCTCCTCTCGTACAGACCAATAATTTGGTCAGCTACCGCCCACATTATGGCCTGGCCAGGAGGAATTCTCATCAGCCGAGGAAGCAGACCCTTCCACAAGGCTCGGATCCCTTCCTCAGCATATATTGTTCGAATTGCGTGGATCATGCCTTTGTACTTCAAGCTGCCTCCTTCTTTGGTCTGAGCCATCAGCCTTGTTTTCACGACATCGAATGGCCCGGTGCATACTGGACCTGCAGTTCCAGCAAGAAATCCGGAAATCATAGATTGCCAAGGTTGGAGGACTTTCCCATCACCTTCATGTTTCTTCCATAATAATACGTCGAAAGCATTTTTGGCCGTAAACATTGCTGCCTGATTTGTCCCATTTCGCATAACAGTAGGAGAAGCCCCTGCCCAGAGCCCAAGGATGCCTTCCTCGCGAATGATCATACGAGCGCAATGAACCGGACCCTTGTACTTCAGAAGCTCTGGACTCAACCCTTTCTGCTGCTGTAGTCTAATTTTCACTACCTGCACCAACCACATATCAGTTGAACCAACAAAAATCTCCCCTGTTTTCCTTAAAGAAAGAGCTGCACAGATCAATGCTCGCCACGAACATACAATGAAATAATATATCAAAACAATATATCATGCAATTGAAATGAGCTCAGGATGTTGGGACATAGTGATTTTGATCAACTCAAATAATCAAGTATCACTCTTACCATCTTTTCTCATTCCAAAAGCATAACAATTGAAAGAAAGACATCAATGTGCAGATGAAGTTCATATCACTAGCAACGTTACCAGGTAATAAACGAACTCTATGGAACATTTGTAGATTCTGGGGCTGATTACTTGAAAAAACGGATTGTGATTCCAAAGGCAGCAAGTAAATCAGGTGAGAACAATCATGAAAGATGCTTATCAATCTTCCTATAGCAAAAGACCATGATTCTGATGTGCAGACTTCACAGTCACCAGTTGAGCTTTTACAAAGTTGTAAAACCTTTTGGAAGGTTAAATTCATTGTTTAAAACATGCAAAACCTACAATTTTCAACATACAAAATGGAACGTTGGAAATAAATTTTTTATTCGTTAGAGTCAAAGGATGCGACGGATCAAGAAAATCTTGTTTACAGGACCATGGCTACCTAGGCTATCTCACCAAGAAAATAAGATTTGAGGGGTCAGAATACAGGAAAACTATAGATCTATGAGATGCAGAACTGAAGAAAAGCTTCGCCAATTTAAACAAATGAACTCTCATTTTTGTTCCTTACTGACTTGAGAAAACCCAGATCTTCTTGACTCCAAATACCCAAATCATTACAATCAAAATTAAACTCGATTTCAATCCAAAAATTGAAAGTAAAAAATACGAAAGAGAAGAAGCAAACCTCAAAAGGAGTAACAATAACCAGAGCTTCTAGAACACCAGCACCAAACCCAGATAAAACTCTACCACGGTTACTAAGTTTTCCAGTCTCAGAATCCTTAAACGCGGATTGAAACACCGCATTTGAACCCATTCTCAGAGCATATTTCAACGTTAAGTGAGTAGCAAACGGAGTCAATCCTTTCCATAATGCCCTCACTCCTTCGGTTTTCGCCACCGTCGTTCCACAATGGACTATTCCCTTGTAAGCTCCGGTCCTATCCAGCTGCAATCTGGTCTTAATGACATCAATTGGCTGTAAACAACACGCCTCCATGATCCCACCTAAAGACCCCGACACTGCCTTCATGTAGGGTGGAATTGCAGCCGTTGACTGCTTCACTTGGACGGTTCCGCCGTTCGACTCTTTCATGGTCAGTGCCAAAGGGCGGCGAAATTACTTGATCAAGAAGGAGAAGGGAGGAAGAGAAAGCAAATGGCTCTTCTTGTTCTTCTTCTCCTTCCTCTCCACTGTATTACCACAGAAAGGAATGCCAATTGTGTATTTTTTCCTTTTCGTCCTCCATTTTACTTCCACATTCTCTTTTTCTTTCCTTTTCAATATTTTCAATTATACGTGACCGTAATTATCGAATTTTCCATTAAACTTAATTACAAAAATCATATATTTTACTTCATGTATTTTTAAAATTTTATAAAATAATAAAATTTTATAAAAATATTAAATTTTTAATAACAATGAATATAAATAATCTAAAAGAAATTTGAAATAATTTTTTTAATAATTTAAATTGAAAGGAAATTAATATATAATTTTTAAAATGTTAGTTTTGTAATTTTTTTAAAAAAATTATTGTTTTTAAAAAATTTTAAAAACTCGATATTTTAAAAAATTAATTTTTAATATTATTTTTATTAATTGTATTTGAATCATATAATATTTTATTTAAACTCATAAAATTATATTAAATAAGGAATAATATTATTAATATCTAACATTTTTACAAACCACAACCGACTATACAATTTTAGATTACAATTTATAAAATTATCATTTATTATTTATTTTTTAATTTTTAATTATCCATTTGAAAATAAAATTATGGTATTAATAAATTCGAAAAAGGAAAATTGAGAATTTTTGGAAATTAAAAAAATAAATATTAAATTAATGTTGTTGACCCAGTTTACAAGCAAGTGAAAGATAGAAAGGGGAAAGAATCGTGAAGTTGAGAATAGAGGTTACAAATCCAACCATCCGCCTCAAGGAATCATTTGGACTTTCAACCCCCTCCATAATATACATATGCTAATTATTATATTATAAATATTTAATTTTAAAAAATATTTATTCAAAAAATACAAAACCTACAAATTAATTAAACCTACTTTTTTCTAATAATTTTACGTTTTTTTCTTATTTTTATTTTTTTTCTTATTCGTAATATTTCTTCTTATTCTTTCTCTTCATTTATTATTGTTATTATTTTTTCTTCCTTTCATCATCATCATTGTCATCTTCTTCTCCTCCTCCTCCTCTCATTCTTTTTAACTTTAATTTATTTTGATTTTATTTTTTAATTATTTATTACATAATTTAATTTTTTTCTTATATTTTTATTTAATTTAGTTTATAGTAAATATAAGTAAATAAATATATATCACATTATATAATATATATGATACATATAACATATACGATATATATTATATATATTTATGATATATATAATATAGATTTGTTATCATATATACTATATAATATGATATATATTTATATATCATATATATATCATTATAATATATTTATATATACATATATACAATAATAAAAAACAAAAATTAACAGAGTAAAAATACAATCTAAAATAATAAAAAGAAGAAATTACGTAATGTGAAGACAAAGAAGAAGATGAAGAAAACATAAACATAAAAGGAATAAGAATGAGAAGAAAATGTGAAGAGAAAGAAGAACGAGATATTTGAAAAATAGAGATTTAAAAAAAAAAGAAAAATTAAAATAATAAAATAAAAAATTAAAGATAAAATTATTATTTAATAAAAAAATTGATAAATATTTTAAGTAAAATTCAAACTGATATAAAATAAAAATCAAATTTTTAAAAATGATGCATGATATAATTTATATAATTTTGTTTATTTTTTTGATTGATTTTATTTATTTCATAAATTTATTTTATTTTATAAATAAATATTTATTCATATATATAATTAATTTTAAATTTATAAATATTTTTTATAAAATTTACATGATTTACGAAATAGTAAATTAATTTTACAAATAAATAGATTGATTTCACGAACTATAATATATAATATATAAATTCATATATAATAAAATATGAATTTATAATTAATAAAGTTGCATGTAAAATCTTATATTATTGGTGAAATTTAATCATGTTTAGGTATTTTTTTTATCATATTCAAATAGTATTTTATAATTTAAAAAATATGAATAATAAATTTACATATTTGATTTTATTATGGTAATTATTAATAATATTTATTATTGATTTTTATTAATAAAAAAAGTATTTCAAATTTATAAAGTTGTTATTTAGTCTATCATAATTTATTTTTTCACAAAATCAAGGTTTTTAAAGTCATTTTCTTAATACATATATCTAAATCATTTATATTATTTAAGTTGAAACAAATAAAAAATCATTTAAATATAATAATATTTTAAAGGTTAAGTAAATACTAATCAAATTTAGTATTTTCATTTGTATATATTTTATATTTCAAATTAAATAAAAATTTAAATATTATTATTAAAAAATATTTTAATTTAATTGTTAATAATTGATATTTAATAATTAAACTATAATAGAAAACTAATTTTCATAGTTGGTTTAATTAATAATAATTAATTATAAATATATTTATAAAATCATAAATGTTTTATAATATATGAATAATTTAACTTATAAATAATAAAATAATAAATAAATTATAGTAATGATTGCTAAGCTAGCTCATTGAGAGTCCATACCCATTTTATTTCATCAGTTTTTGGAGAAGAAGAGCGAATCAGGGCCTAGAGTTAGCCCACACTACACTGTTACAGCTCCGGTGATTCTTATAGCCGAATCAAACCTAATTTCTGCAACATCAGCTAGAGTAAGAGAAGGTAAGAGAGATGAGGCTGCTTACACACAACATGCTATCATGCAATATCAAGGGAGTGACCAATGGCTTCCCTCTTAAAATCGAAGTAGCACAAGTAATCGAAAAGGAAGTGGATTTCAATTCCGATTTTCTCAGACACATGTTTTCGAAAATCGAGTGGAAACCTCTCGTCGAAGCTGCGAAAACTATGGGATACGCTGAGCTGCCGGAGGATGTTGAATCGTCAATGCTGGAATCGGAGGAGTTCTTGAGGAAGTTTCATCACGCGCTTTTAGAGATTGATCTTCAAGAAGGTGCTTTGGTTTGTCCTGAAACTGGACGTAAGTTTCCTGTTAATAAAGGAATTCCTAATATGCTTCTTCATGAAGATGAGGTTTAAGCTACTTGTTTTGTTACGGCTGGACCCGTAAATTAGGGTTTTAGGTCATGGGGGTTTTGACATTTTCTGTAATGCATTTTATGTATGGCAAACCTGATATGATTACAGTAATTACAAGCTTCACTGACTCTTTGATTATCATTAGTAATCTGATTGTCGTATGTAATTTGCTGCTTGCGACAATTTTTGGCAGGATTAAGATGGCATATAGCTTTATTTTACTTCTTATACACTATTGTTTAGAAAAAAGAAAGAACCTATTTGCTATCATAGTTTGTCAATTGTTCAGACCTGAACAACCTATGTTCGCAAGTGTTTCCCTGTGACAGTGATCTAATACGACCAAGATTATGAATTTTTGTTAAATTGGTCATACTGGAACTGTTCTGGCTGATTGTTTGAAAAAATTAGAAAATTCAGTCATAAAATGTTCAGCACCTAAGCACAACGGTTACTTATTTTGAAAATGTGCCCAATTGATCCATTTTCACCCGTTTGATTGACCATTGTAACGTTACATCCGAGTGGTCTCAATGAACAAAGCATCATTTTCCCTAACAAAAAATTTACAGAAAGTGTTCTACTGGTCTCTTCTGAAACAAGAATAAAAGGTGAAATCATAGGGAAATAGAAGGAATGTAGGAGTAAGCTGGAGTTTCTTTTTTGATCAGCTTTCGTACCCAGTTCTCGTTGTTTCATCGTGGGACTCAGTGGCTAGTTGCCAAAGCAGTTACCAGCAAACCGAGAATAAGAAACGGCTGGGCGCTAGCCTGAATCATGAAGATTCATAAAATACGTGATGATGATGAATATTAAATGAACTTGGCGAAGTTCATATCGATGGAACATCTGATAGTTTCTCAAGATTTACCTGATATTTAACATCATACTTGACAGGGTCCTTCAGAAAATATTGAAACTGCAGTTTAGGGAAAAGAAAAGACAGCATTAGGAGAGTAACAATTTCTTTGCAGACACGTTAATCCGAAGATTGGAAACATTTAGAAACCATTACACACATGGAATAAAATCAAGTGTGATTATGCAATATTGTAGAAATAGGTGATAATAGTCGAAACCCGAAGAGATAACTCGAGCAGAATTCGGAACTGCATCTAACTGAACAGGTTAATTGTTAATCATGGCATTTAAAATAGATTTCTTACCTGGAAAACAACCTGTGGAATGATCAAAGCAAGTAGAGCCAACGCATAATATGGTTTACCAGCTCCTAGTAGATATCCTACATTTAAGATGATTGAAGAAGATGAACATGCTGCACAAGAAGTTCTTTACCTATAATGAATGTCATACAACCGTAAAAAGCTTACCGGCCACAGAGATCTGAGTTATGTCGATAGCACCCACACAAATCCACTTGGCAGTTTCAGCACCAAAAGCGACCGGAAGTGACTGTTTAGAAAGCAACAGCACAAAAGTTTACAAGAGCGAAGAGAAAAAATGCATGCGTAAAACAACAGGTGTTGTCACACTCAAAGAGAAGAATTCCATGTTATGATCATCTGTAGGAAACAATATTAACCTGAAGACCCATTGCTCTATCTCCTTCAATACTTTTAAAGTCATTCACAATAGCAATTCCCAGCTGAAATATGAACAGAGAATTGTGAGATCGTAATGGTCGATGTATAACTCTAATACAAGAGAATTCAGTAAGCCTATATACCCCAGCTATGCTGTAGAGGAGAGTTAGAACGATTATATCTGGTGTAAGGGTCCCGAACAATGCTTGTCCAGCCCACCTATCAATTAGAAATTGAATTTAAAATGGTGCAAGATGCTGAATGGCACATAATGTGTTAGATAGCCAAGTTGGAATTTCAGAAGGAAGGCAAATGGATGGGCTACTTGATGAAGTGGATGTCAATAATTGCTTAAAACTTATATAAGCATCATTTTTTTTAACACAAACCGCAAAAGATGGAAGTCATACCAAGGCAAACTGATGTAGCTTGCTCCGAGGGCAAAATTTCCGATCCATCCATTTTGTTTCAGCTGCAATGATTATCGAATCTAGTCAGTCTTTTTAAGTAATTTTCCCTTATTATTTGCATATGTAACATGAGAGTAAGACGGTTTGTCTTGAAACACAGTAGGCTAACCTTCAAAGGTGGTGCAGAATAGATGTATGACAGTAAGGATCCACCCACAGCAAGGTAAAACACTATAGGGAAGTCATGCCCTGCCTATAACGTACAAGGTTCAAGACTTGAAATTAAGGTTAACAAATTAAGACATTTCTATCAGATTTTTACCTACCCACACATCCAATAAAGCACCCAAGCCAAGCCCTCCAAGAAGCAGTACCCATATTTGGGTAATAACCTACAGTGAGTTCCAACAAGAACACAAAAGAAAATGTAACTTACTCAAGCTTTACCACAAAAAAAATTGTAAGAAAAATGATAGTATAACAGACCTCGCTCTCAGAAATGGCCCCTGATGGAATTGGACGATAAGGTTCATTGATAGCATCAATTTCCCGATCATAATAATCATTAATTGTCTATGAAAATGAAGAAGAGATTGCAAAATATGAGGTCAATGATTTAGAGTTGGTCAAATACTCGGAAACCATTTCAACTTCTCTGAATCGAACCTGTGTGTATCCAGTAAGGAATGGGCCAGACATCAGCATACAAACAATTGATTTAGCAACATCTTCCAAATTCCAGTGAAAGTTTCCTGCCAAGCAAGCATCACCGGAAAATCATTGCTAGATATGATCTATCATGATTCTTTGATGCACACTACATAGAAAGGAAACAGTACTAAAAATGCATGCTGCGAAACAAGTCTATGAAATACCCATGAACTACTCGAAACAATCAGGTTGTTCACATGCCATAAATCAGGAGAGATTTCAGTGCATACATTTAGGAACCATTAGGAGTAAGATTAAGCATATTCATAAATCCATCTATCGCTAGAGAAAATGACCCAGGAACAATCCAACTTCAGGAGTGTTTGCGGAAGTTGGAATTGAAATGCTTGTTATTAGGAAGTTTACAGAGTTAATTTGGATACAATCTTAGGGATTTAATCTCTAGAAGGAAGATTTTTCCCTAACCATAGATCTTATTCTCTTACATGTATAAATACCTCTGTAGATGTTGTATATAATACACAAGAAATATAGGAAAATTTCCCTCAAAATTGTCAATGCTATATGTCTTGTCAAGAATCTGTAAAAATTTGTACCAAATCTCTTGAAGAATATATATAAACATGATACCAGAAGCAGCTGCTCCACAGACTATTCCCCAGACCAATGGAGGCCATGTAACAGGTTTTGTCAGTTGAAGACGGATCTTCCATTTGTTCTGCAATGAAACCGTAAATCAGCTCATACCTTTTGCATAGTGTATAGTTCTTTCTCAGCTAATCTCAAAAGATGCATGTGCAGGTGAAATCAACTGTGGCTGTACAAGATGAAACTCAGAAAGTTGTGTAAAGACATTACAATTTTTCTTGACACATTGTACTTTCCATCTGGCGAGAAATATCGTATGATCTCATTTCAGTGTTGGTTGTCCGACGATAAAGTAGATGAATTAAACAGATACCTTTCCTGGGTAGATTACAGAACTAGTCTCAACCCCCTCAACTACTGAGAACCTTGCAGATTACGATATTGCCAATCTACTATAATGATTACCAGTAAGGTCAACAGTGAATATGATTACCATATCTAAATCTATAAAGGCTTAATACTCTTAATTGAAGTTAAATATCATCTTTCTTATATTAGCACCAAAGCTAGAATTAGAGGTTAAACGACTAAATACATGGGAAAAGGAACAGATACTAAGAGAAATTAGGAGCTATTACAATGAAAAAGATAATGATAAGGGAAAAAAAGGTAATACTGACAGTTTCTTGAGCTGCTCCTTTAATTCCTAGAAGCTGGTTGAAGCTTGAACCTCCATTACTGTCTGCTGGAGCCTTATCCGGTGCTTGAGGTTTAACTATCACATCCATATCCAAAACAATAACTATTAATTCAAAATTTTACGAAAATATATTAACAATAACATCAAAAAGAAACCTTAGTTTAAGAAGTTTGACCGAAAATGAATGAAATATCAACAAAATTTTACATAAATATGTACAGAAAAACCTTCATTTGCATCGGTCTCTGTTGCTCTAATCGAAAGTCTACGTCCTGGAAACACATTACAACCAAATTAACAAGTAATCGTTTAATGGACGAGTTGAGTTGAGTTGTGTCGACTCACTCGAGAGTGGAGGAACAAGTGAGTGAGTCCGAAGACTTCGAATTCGCTTGGCGTAGATATTCGATGAAGATGAAGCACTTAATGACAGAACGGTGTTAAGTGACGACGCCATAAAAGAAAGAAAGAGTATACAATATTATAAAAGCAGCAGCCGCAGCTGACGGAAGTTACGACTCACTAACCGGCGGAGATAGTTAAGCAGAACTCAGTGATATCGTACAGTTTGGTGGTGATGATAAAATTCCGCTGAAGTTAAGCTGGTAACTTGTAATTTTTTATTTTAAAGGGGGAGTTGATTTGCGTTTGATTGTATTGCAGGTGAGGTCTGTCTGCAACGTGGCGAGATGGTAATCGTTGATTGAAAATGGGATCACTGTCATAGGGATATGGTGATCTGGTTACATTTTTTAATTAATTTCTATTTTCGGACAATATTAGACAACGAATCTGGGACATTGGTAAAGTCAGCAGTAAGCATTGGACAACGTTAACAAATAATAATATTTCTATCATCTTTCACTGATTCTTATTTTAAACTTCATAATCCGCACGTGCCTCAGCTTCACAAATCAACGGTCCGATTTGATTTAGATTTTTTATTCCACGTACGGATATTTTCTTATTTTATTTTTGTCGGCTCAAAACAGTTCTCTACAAGTATGTAATTATCATATTAACATGAGATGATCAATCTAACAACCTAATTATTCCATTGATGATAAGCATAGTTCTTCATCACTCGACAGCGAGTGTCCTAAACCCAATAGAATGTTTAAAGCCAGAGAGATCAAGGAGGAACTCCCATGGAAGAATTTACAGCTTAACAGCCAGCATCCCAGCGACATTTTTAACCTATACTAGCACATCTTTATACCGGAGAGATCGATCAATAGCCGCTGAATCACTGCTTCTTGAAAGACTGCAAAAGCCATACCATACCCCAGTTAGCAGCGACCAAAAAGTTTAAGAAATACAACTGAAACTTCAATCGCAGAAGACAAGAGGGCTCACATCCATGTTCTTAGAGATATCTTTCAACTGTTCTGCAAGTTGTTGCTTCTTCTTCTCCGCTGAAATGAAGAGACATATGAATACCAATCCAACACTAGTTCGACAGCAGCATAATAATTTCTAAATGGATGGATCGAAGACAAGAATACCGATGTTTGAAATATCCTCGATCCTCCTGGATGTCCTCACTGCAAACCTCTGAAATGCAGGGCTGCACCCACAAAAGAAAGCATAAAAGTTAACTCCAATCATTCACGTTCCTTTAAGCGAGGAGTATATGTGTTACAAATCCATAGCTCAATGATGAGAACTGATAAGCAACAAATGACATGACATGGAAACTACTTGGTGAAACATCTGCAGCAATAAATCGAACAATGCTCAAGAGTGGACAAGGAATAGTAATCAATCGAAGAACATAATGCTCAATTTTTGATATCACGATGTACCAATGTCAGCCTAGCCCAACTCTAGAATCGGTTTTAGGGTTTTTGCCAGCATATCCTGACTTCATCCCTTAGATTTCATAGGATATGCAACTAACACGAATTTTCTATTATCTCGAAGAATTTAACAAGACTCCAAAAAGAGCCATTAGCACCAAAACAGGTTTGCAATCTTAATCATTCCTATGAAGTCTTTACATGCATACACTATCCAAAAATTCTCGACAGGTAAACACTTGCTTATCATCAACTATAGTGATATCATTGCAGGCACAACAAATTGGAAGATTTGATACTTTTCTCTTCAGGAGCAAACTGCTTAGGAATGGACGAGTCCCAACAGCCTAAAGCAGAAGCTTCAAATACCATTAAAGAGTATCTAATCTTTTGATTTTCGGCAGAAATTGATGAATTGAAAATGAATAATGATAAAAATATAACTAATTAGCATCGAACTGAACAGGGCAATTGAACATTATTATGAAGAAAACAACGAGGAAATTTTGTTATCCAGCCTCAACGATCAGAAGCAACAAGGTAATTAACTTTTGCAATTATAATAAATAACAAGTACCTGTTAGCGAGACTATTGACGACCACCTCATTAACAACGTAAGAAATCACTCTATGCATGAAATTCCCGCCCGCCATCGCCGACTCATTCAATATTCACCGCTATCAATTTGCAAACTCGGTATCGAATCAGCAAGCAAAATCAAAAGAAAAGGGCTTCGATTCTAGGAATAATGTAAAATAATTTTCTAGAAAATCAGATAAAACCCTAGCGTGAATTGACATCCATAAAAGAAAGAAAAAGGGAAGAAATGGCAAAAAGAAAAATAGTAGAGCAGAGAACGTATTAGGTATGAATTAAGAATTTTACCTGTGCAAAGAGACTTCAGGAAAGTCCCAAGAAATTATGAGAATTTCTAGGGATCAAGTCAATGGAGCCTTTACTGTTAATTTATAGAGGTTGGTTGGTACTGTTTTGGATCAAAGTCCATGGGCCCAATTTGAAGAAAATACTTAACTATAAATTGATATTTTTATTTTGAGAAGATTAGGGTAACTAATGCAGAGGCTGCGAGGACTGCACGAGAATCTCTAGATTTGGCACTTCACATATCGATCATGATCGTCACGGGGCTGGACTGGCCGGCATACATTGTCGGTGCTAATGGCGTTGTGTGATTTGGGGCGAAATCCTGAAGCATTGGCTGCTGTTGTCAAAGAACTCGGACAAGAAGGCTCTTCTTCTGCTGCTTCTTCATCTACATGGATCCCGAATCCTTCATCGATTTCGTAAGCTACAGATTTTTCGATTTGGAAAATTTTTATAAGTTATATATCGCGTTTCCCTTTTCTTTTGGACCGTGTTCTGCAATTTAGCATGTATTGTCGTTTTATCCTTATGATTGATCAATTGAATACCACTTTTGTTTTGCTTGTGGTTATTTCTTAGCATTTACAATTTGAAGATGAATTATATTCAGCGGAAGAAAGCAGGTTTGGAGATTGATGGATGCATGGAAAGAGATGACACAAGCCATTGGGGACTTGATCAATCTACCTACTTAATACGATTATCGATGAGCATTCTTCTTCCATGGATAAAATCCCTGGCTTCAACATCTAACAAGCCCTTCATGATTCTGCTGCAACAACCCTAACTACACCCGATACAATGTTTCAGCTACTCCATAGAAGAATTTCTACCGCTAAACAGCTTACCAACTATATTGACAGATATTTGTAGTGCAGAATCAGAGAGCACAATCAACTGCCTCCGAATCACTTGTTCTTAAAGGACTGCAAAAGATATACCACACCCAGTTAGCAGCAACCAAAAAATTGAAGAAATGCAATGAAACTTCAATCACACAAGATAATGGCGTCTCACATCCATGTTTTTAGAGATATCTTTCAACTGCTCTGCAAGTTCTCGCTTCTTCTTCTCAGCTGAAATAAAGAACAAGGTCAGCATCACAATCAACCAACATCAGTTTGACAGCATACGAATCACATGGTTGTATCGAAGGCGAGCATACCGATGTTTGAAATATTCTCGATCCTCCTAGATGTCCTCACAGCAAACCTCTGAAATGCAGGACTGTAATCACAAAAGCAAGAATGAAAGTATTAACATCATTTACTTAAAATTTTGCTCAGTGTTTTTTGTTTTTGATGTATGCCCTGTAACTATGGAGGAAGCAGTCGAGAACTATATAATGCTCAACTTCCGATGCTGCAATCGATAGAATCGCAGGCGATGAATTGAAAGATTTCGTACTTTTTGCTTCAGAGAGCAAACTGCTTAGGAATGGACTAGTCCCAACAGTCTAACAAGCAAGACTCTTGATACTTAGCAGGAATTCATGAATTGAACAATAACAAAAGGAATAGTTAACATCAAATCTTCTCATGCTTCCAATTCCACAATGCAATTTAACGATTTACACTGCAGAAAACACTATCATTTTATTGCATGAGATGCTTTTGCTTCGATGGAACGAACCAATGAGGGAACTTGTTTTCCTTAGCCCTCAATGGTCAGAGAAAGAAGCCAATTTAAACCAACAACAGAATTTACCTTTGGAATTATAATCAATAACAATGGAGTTAACATGTACCTGTTAGCAAGGCCCTTGACAACCAACTCATTAACAACGTAATACATCACTCTGTGCAAGAAATTCCCGCCCGCCATCACCTTCTTATTCAATGAAAATATAATTCAATTATGTTCAATGGAATCATCAGTATCAAATAAAAGATGGCTTCATTTAAACAAACAGAATCATGCACAGCTCATGCTAGGGCTTAGCATTGATTTATTCAGTCGTTTTTGTGAAAAATTTAAACTGAATCAAATAAACCGAAAATTGAATCCATACAACTGAAACCAAACCAAAATTATTGAAAATCAAATAAACCAAACAAAATAAACCAAAAATAGAATCCATAATAACCGAAACCAAACCAACATCTTTTGAGAATCAAAAAATTGCACCAAATAAATCCAATTGTATAATTAATATAAACGACATCATCTTGAATATTAATATAAAACATGTCCTTTTACAATTCATTTTTTTGGGTTCAATATCTCCAGCCAAACTAAAAACCGAAAATTTTCAACACTATAACTGAATCGAAAACCGAACCAAAATTACCAATTATCATTAGTTCGATTGGTTTTCTGAATTTTGGTAAATTTTGCTCACCCTAAGCTCATACTATAACTCATTTATATATATCCAAGAATACAATGCGAATAAATCAATAATATGCATGTGTTATCTTGTTATGAAGGTAAGCCTCCATAAACATGATCTCTTTACATGACCATAGCAATAACTGAAACAAAGTTCCATCAATACTCACATCAATATCAATTGCAAGATTCAAACTCCATAAAACATTTAAACAGATATGATTTTTACAGAGAATCATTGAATTTATTCAAGTACAAATCGACAACCTTTTGCACAACGCAATTCAGACCAATTTTTCGTGATCTAACCTTGAAGAATGAGCGTTGCAGCAATGGATATAGCAAGTTGATATCAGCTGGTTTTGTTGATATTTTATGCTTAATTAATATTAGTTTTCCTTGATTAATTGGTATTAATTAGGTAATTTAGGTGCTAATTCACTTAACTTTAGTTGTTTTGTTTTATTTTATAAATAGATTACTTAATTTATGTTTTAATGTAGGGACAATTTTGTAATTACAAAAGGAGAAAAGTGGTCCAAGAAGGGAGAACAGATAGCTGCCACGTGGAAAAGAATTGCAGCTGATGGAGAGGGAAAAGGGGGAGCAGAAAACGGTTTCTGCAGAAGAGCAGGGGGAGACACAACAAAAACACAACAGAAAACAGGCAGTGGGACAGAGACAGCACGCAGGGTTTTAGAGGCTGGAACAGGAAGGGTTTTGGGGGAGAATAGACAGCTGAAGCAGCTGGAGCTGAAGCACGCAAGATCAGGCTGCTGAGAAATCCATCTGATTCAAGGGGATTCAAGCAGAAAAGGAGCTGGAAGGAAGAGCTGAAGGAAACCCAGGAGGAAGCAAGGCAGAATAGGGAGATTACAGCTTCATTCCTTTCTGTTTTTCTACTCTTCATAACATTTTCTTTCAGAATATTAATGGATATTTGATGCTCTGTTTTTGAGATGGAAGGCTAGATAGTTACTTAGGGTGTTGGGGGATTGTTCAAACCATATTCCTTTGACAGCTTCTTTTCTGCAATTGTAGTAATAGGAATCTATTGATCTTTAATGGCCCTTTATGAATATTGGCCTTATTCATAGAGTTTTGTTTTCAGATTCATTATTTTATTGCTTATTAGATAAATGCTAGGGATAGATTTGTTTATTAAGTACTTGAATGACATTGGTTAATGGATTGCTAGGGATAGAATCTATTTTCTTTTGTTGTTCCTATTTTTGCTGTTAAGTTGTTGTTAGTGATTTAAGGTTTTGAAATGAACCCATTGCCCTAAGTCCCTCCTTTGATTGATACCCTTATTAACCTACTGCTCATTGTTTTGATACTCTGCTGTTAGTTTATATTTTACTGTTTAATCCTGCTATTTTATTTTACATTCTACTGCCTATTGATCTACTGTTGTTATTCCTATTATCTTACCGCTATTTCCATTTCCCTTTTATTTTGTAACCTGCTGCCTGTTAATTTGTTCTTTGCTATTTATTTTACTGCTTATTAAACGTGTGTTATTGGATTATGTTTCCATTTCCCAGCTGTAACATGTTTTGCTACTGTTATTTTACTGCTTCCTTATTCCTGCTGATATAGAATTAGTTTATTGCTGTTCTTTGAGCTTTGCTACTGATATTTGAATTGCTGCTGTTAGATTAATTAGTTTCTTCTTATAGCTTACCATAATTAGTAGTTTTAATCATTAATTATATGCTTCTTATTTATATTTCTAAGTCTCAATTCGATTCACTTCAAATTTAATTATCTTAGACTGTTTAGTAGCCTTTAGCTAGTGTTTGACTCCCTCGATCCTTCTGGATCATACCTTCGGGATTTATTTATATTTGCATTCATGTGCGAACACAAGTCATCACAAAAATCTATGATATAGTCACCAAAGAACCCCCAAATCAGTATTGCTTTAACCAACGCATAAACAAAATTGCAGTTGAGGATAATGCGTGCAGCTGATCAATGAAAAAGAAAGCAGACGCTAGGAACTAATATTCCATATCAGTTGATCAAAGAAAAAGAATACCCAATTGAAACTCTGAATCAAAGAGTGAAACCCATGAGCTTGTACTGAAAATAGGAAACGGAAGAGGAATGTTCAATGTAGAACAGACACAGAATACCTGAAGATCGCAAATCCGCTGCTTGATATTCTATTTGAATCGAACTCTAAGTAAATGCTGTGCTGTCAAGAAATCAACCAAACATGTATCATGAAGTCATTGCTGGAATTCTCTACTCAAAGCTTTTACACAATCAAACAAAAGGAAGAAAGAAAAAGTATACAAGTTCGTAAGCTTCGGTGCAATGGCGTCGAGGGTTCACCCAACTGTGAAAGGAATACCTTAATCAGTAATGAATTGGGGCATTTGCTGCATTTTGAAACAAGCCCATTTTTGTGTTGTAAACCCAACTGTCCAGCCCAAAGTTTATATTTTATACGGAGGCCATTAATCATGATGGCATCCTAAAATTTTGGCAATTTCACATATCGCTGGATTAGGGTAATGGATGCAGAGGCAGCAAAGACTGCACGAGAATCGCTAGATTTGGCATATCACATATCGAACTTGCTTGACACGGGGCTTGACCGGCATACTCTGTCGGTGCTAATGGCATTGTGTGATTTGGGGCTAAATCCTGAAGCATTGGCTGCGGTCGTGAAAGAACTCAGACAAGAAGGCTCTTCATCTTCTTCTTCATCTACATCTATGCCTAATGCTTCTTCATCTGTGTCATAAGCGACAGCTTAACTATATTATATGTTGCTTTTCCTTCTTCTTTTGGACTGTAATCAGCAATTTGACATGAAATGTTGTTTTATCCTTATGATCAATCAATGTAATACTACTTTGCATTTGTTTCCATGGTTATTTCTTAGCACAGATAATTTGAAAATAAATTCTATTTATCCATTAATGAAAAGATTAAGCTGAAACCTCAGTGGAAAGAATGTTTATAAGCTAAGAAAAATCTTTAATTTCAATCTTTGTTTACACTTGATTGATGGAAAAAGTTGGATCCTTTCATTTTCTTTAGCTTACAGCTACAAATGGGCAAGAAATATTTGGTTCCAGGTGTCTGGAACTCCTGGCAAGCACCAATGTACGCAATCTGCATGGTGCAGTGGATCTGCCTTTTGTTCGTCGGTCAACAATTTGCCTCCAGTCTCTGTGTATACCGAGGTATGAGCGTCAATTCGATATTCAGATAACTGTGTGATGTTGATGACAGTAACGGGAACTTTCATTTTCCCTACTATTTTAGCCACCACACTCATCATCTGCTTGTTAGAACCACTTCCCCAGTGTTTCTTCTTCATCACCGGCTTTGTTTCGTTAAAGCATTTAATCCCTTTTGTGTTGTTCCATTCTTCACTTCTGCATATAGAAAGTGTTTAGAAGTTAAAGATAGTCTTTCATGAAAGGGTTGATTGGTTCACCATATGGAAAGTAACTAAGGAAGAAAGAAACCTTGTGTGTACAGGAGACATGGTGGTGAAGAAGACTCGGGTCTTATTGGGATTTATATTTGAGTCGACCCAATTTGCCCATGTCTTCAAACCCATCTTGTAAGCCACTGGTGTGTCAAACTCTTCATATCCTTCGTCTCCATTAGAAAATGAACCCCATCTGCAAAAAAAGTGGAGCGATTCTGAGTTCAGTGAGCTTGGTTTGGTAAATGCCTTGCCTGCTTTTTGCAGTTAAATTGTCCAAACAAAGCTTTGATTGTCAAACTTAAATATGATAACTTCAGGAACTTACAGTGCCTTCAGCCTAAGACCACTCATCCACCACACGTAAGTATTGAAGACAAGAAAATCCACTCCTTCCCAATGTTTGGCACGCTTTTCAATGTCATCTACTTTCACTATTCTCTTCTTTGGATCCCCTATGACGTTGAAATCAGTATTAGACTCGACAAGAAATGGAGCCCAGTAGAATTCAATTGAAGCATTATACTCCTGAAACATACATTGTTAAGATTAGCGTGATATACATCCCAGCCCTATTTTTGCAATTAGAGTGCCTTCTTAGCAAGAATAATAGCTAGAACTCGTTATAGAATTAAACTTTTGCTTAGAAATTTCTTCTCTTGCTTGGAAATACATCCAAATATTTGAGTCCGGTTAATACCTTTGCTCTAAAGACTGAATGCGAGCGACCCCTTTTCATACTCTTCATTTTTTCAGGTATAATCCATTCCACCAGACATACAAACGATTGCCATTGCCCCCTTTGTAGAGAATCCCCTACAAACAACAGCCTCTTTCCTCGAAGTTTCTGAAGAGCAAGCTCTGGATTAAACCTACACGTGGAAATAAATATCATTGTACTTTAACTGTTAGATCAAATAAATTTCCTGGTTGATTAGCATAGGGATGAGCATCAAAATTTCAATATTTGCTTAACCAACCCTGACCGAATTTACTGAATATGATCAGTTCGGTCACTTTATCAGTTTTTGGTAATTTCTGCTCACCCCCTGCTTGCACATAGACACTGTTATGAGTAGACACTTCACCTTGGCAGGACACAATCATCTAACTGCCATTCCCAATGGCGATAATTAGAGTCTGGTCGTCCATTTTTGACACAGGTAACTTGTCTGTCCAAATATGGACAGCTTCTATCTGTATACAAAGGTTTGAGTGTCTTGTTATACACCCACTTCCCAGAGCTAACAGTGCACTCTTCCGGGTCAAATTCGAATCTGTCATCCATTTGGAAGCTTGTAAGATTACCCTCTGAACTTCTATCTTCTGTTAGGACAATGGCAAACATGAACATTGCACAACCTGAGAATTATATACATATATATACATATCCAAAACTAAATAGGAAAATGTACCTCATTTGCTGCTCAACTTGTTTCACTTACTTGATTCTTTAGCAGCATTTCTTCTAGGACAGGATTTAAGCTTGAATAAGGACCTGGAAGTTTCTGTATACAGGAGAGCAAGGAATGCGAAGCCACATATCAAAGTAATGAAGACGGAAAGAGGTAGCTTCCTTCTTGGAGGTTTCATTGCAGAAGGAACTAAGCTCATAATTAGAGAAAGTGGAAACAAAATATAACGATGGTGAGTTAAAACGAGTTGTACTTGAAGCAACAGGATGATGAGGACATGGAAGTTTATCTTGTGGAGAGCTTGAGTAGGAGTTAAGTTAAAGCTATTAATGTCTCCCTATTATTTCTTAATATACCTTTTAAAGTATCTGTAATGGAGGTTGGAGAACAAGTAGAAAATCAGGAGATAAGCTGGAAAGCATACATCG
Source organism: Dalechampia spathulata (assembly GCA_948192965.1). Classification (NCBI taxonomy): domain Eukaryota; kingdom Viridiplantae; phylum Streptophyta; class Magnoliopsida; order Malpighiales; family Euphorbiaceae; genus Dalechampia; species Dalechampia spathulata. The sequence goes on along the minus strand of CANYBF011201319.1, from coordinate 3,368 downwards.
CTGGGCTCCCTCATATTGGTGTTAAGTGTTGTTATCATGTAAAACTACCCCATTAAGAAGATTATTAGGTGGGAAAAGGTTTCTTGTTGCTCAATTTTCTGGACTCTCCCTGTCTGTTTATTTGTTCGCCATTTTCACTCATGCTCAAGAGCACATTTTTCCTGCCTATTATTTCACATAACTTGATGGGTATCCAATATTATATATATATATATATATATATATATATATATATATATATATATATATATATATAGTCATACGTAGAAGGTTTTACATGATAGACATTACTTCTGTGTCTTTTCGAGATGCTAATGGGTTCGGTTTATTCGGGTTTTAGCTAACTTGAGTGTTTTTTTATAACCAGGGTAGGGATGATGAACAAGTTTAAGAAATCGAGTCTAGTTTCGTATATTAAGCGTATTTTGAACCAATTAATTCGAGTAAGTTTGGTCATTGGGAGCCCTGTTTCTTTCAAGAACTTGCACACAAGTGTACTCATTGCAGTTATCCATCCAAGCTTTTGTGCTTCTTCGTACAAAATTGGCATCATATCCACCGGTTCTCCTTGTGATTCATACCAACCGTTTGTTTATTTATCTTGGTAAGGTGAACCGGTTTGTAAGTATTGGTTTTAGAGTACTGAGTTTGAGTTTGCTTTTAATGGACAACCAAACAGGAGCCCTTTATTTTTCATTTTTATCTCTTTTATTTTAATATTTTAATTTATTTATTTTTAAATATTTATTATTATTATTTCATTTTTATTTAACATGTGTTGTAAATATATTTTTTAATCTCTAAATTTATTATTTTTTATAAAAATTAAAGATATATAAGATATTTAAATGATAATATATATAAATAAGTAAATAGTGATATTAAAATGAAAAAAATTAAAATATATATTTAGTTTAAAAGACTAGATATATTATATAATATAATAATATATATTAATCTAATTAAACAATATATATATATATTATCATTTACATATTGAAAAAGTATTTTATAAATTTCGAATCCTGATTAAGCCGTTGAAAACTTCTTTTTATTATTATTTAATTAGTTGAGGATGAAATGGATTAGTAAAAATATTAGATGATTTGGGTGCAAGATAAGATTCGGTTGTGATATGGACGTGCCGCCGTATACATTGTAAGTAGCTGCAATGTCCAGTGCACAAGTTGGTAAAAATCTAAATGACAGAACAGAAAGTAGACAGGGTTGCATCATATAACAATGTTGATGGTAACCCATCCGCATAATTTCTGAAATCAATCATTGCAGAAACCAAATAAGAAAAAGAAACATAGCTGGATAAGCTTCCGATTGATATCTGATACTTGTCCAAACCAAATCAATATCAATTAAACATAAAAATCCTTACAAAGGGAACTAGAATACTTCAAATTTTGATCAGTGTATTCAAGGATCAATGGCAAAAACAATAATAAATTCAGATTCAAAATACGAGAATATGAATCAGATTTAGGTAAGTATGATGTCATTTACAGAAATAAAATCACTTCAACAACACAATTGAATTACGTTTAACATATTATGTTTTTATTACATAGAATGGTAAGATAATAGATACTTCTTTAGAATGTCCAGAACAACTGCATAGATACTTCATGCAAGCAGACTGCATAGCAACATTATTTTACAACAGTCACATTATTAGGCTACCTCTTACAGCTGCCTCGTACCGTATTTATATGGGTTCCACGTACGCAGCTGTGCTTTTATAGACGGCTTCGCTTGCTTGATGCGGCTGGTTTAAAACTGGCGAGAGAGGTCACCTCCCTGCCAGTGACCAAGGTGTTGATGTCATAGGTGCCTTCATAAGTGTGTATTGGTTCCAAATCACAGAATGCCTGAAATATGGGATCCAAGAGACTCAATTAGCTACACTATGGAATGAGTTCGCTGTTCACAGAAAGCAGCCTGTGTTGCTTGGTTAGTCCATGGAAGTAAAGCTGAAATCAAAAGTGCAACTTGAACTAAATCATGATTGAGAAAAAAATGCGGGTGGTTTGAATTGCTAAATTAGCACGCTGAAATGTTTAATCACATCATATTACTTAAAATAATGTTTTTAAGAGTCAACAAAACTAGCCGATAATTTGGTATTCCACAGATAACAATTTAAACTTTTTTGTGAGCTTGAATGCGATGGGATTCTAGCATTCTGACGTTCTACATTTTTGGAGTAATATAGCAACTGCTTTGGAAAAAAGAGTAGAATGTAAAAGCAAACCTTCGCAACTAGAAAATCCGCCAAAATTCCATTGCCGCCAAGCAACTCACGCCCAAGAGCAGCAGTTTCCCTTGCTTTTGAAGTGATCCAAGCCTACAAAAACCCAACATAATAACTATCACAATTGCAGAAAAGACAATCTCTTCAAAATTAAGATGCAGTATTTTGTACTGGAATCACACCTTCCCCATGCTAGCATGACCTGGAGTCATTTTACCACTTTCATACAATTTGCAGAGGCGCCAACCAATAAGTACCATTGCTTGAACATTACCAAGCATTTGAACAAGTTTCTGTTGGTTTATTTGAAAAGCAGCCAACGGTGCTCCAAACTGTTTCCTCTCTTTCAGATACCTGTTAGTCAAAGTTTACCATATGCTATTACAGTCAAGAGTTGCAACTTAACAGTACAAAAACAAAATAAGGCTTAATTCTTTTGAAGTTTCTGAACTACAATTAATGATATCATCATGTTCACGTGTTTACAACAGTTAGTCATATCATTCACCTCAAGTCCTCCATAGTGTTAGCTAAACGAAAAGAATACACTACTCAAACTTATCATTAGCTTTTCAATTTACCAGATTTGAATATGTTCATTAAATTAATATTTTTTTTATTGTTTCGTCACCCTTATAAATAATTTAATAAGTGAATTAGATAGAAAATAAATATTTTTTTGCTTCTCCCACTTTTAGTTTTATTTTATTAATCTAAAAATATAAAGTATTTGTCAAATATTTTTTAAGAAACTACATTATTTATTTATGAGTAGAGTCAATATAAAGTAATATAAAATACTATATTAACTGTGACGTCCATATTTTTATAAATTATTATAATAAAAGATAATTATATTTAAAAAATAACAATAATAAGCAAATAATATTGTTAATTAAATTATTGTGCGGGCATTGTTTTTATTAACTAAAATGAATAATTACATTTTAGAACTTCATGGTATTTGAAGAATGTAATGTTTTTCATATCTCTCAAGGTGAATGATACATGCTATTTATATACACATCTACAACATAGAATAGGAATTAAGTAGAAAAGGAAATAATCTAATAAAAGGAATAATCTAGTAAATAAATTCCTAATT
>CANYBF011201287.1:0-12775 GCA_948192965.1 Dalechampia spathulata | reverse complement strand
CTAGATCATGAAGAATCTGAACCCAAAAAGAAGCAAAAAGACATGCAACTTCGACCTCTCAAAGAAGTTACTTTGGTCTCTTCTTAACAAGTAGGAAATGAAGAGATATTATCTTGAACTTAAGCCTTGCATTTCAAACTTGCAATATTCATGAAGTTACAGAATAAATATGGAGTGGAAGTGATGAAAGTGTTAGCTGGTTTGAAAGAAAATGAAGAAACAAGAGCCAAGAGAAGAAATATAAGGATAAGAAGATAAGCTTTAGAAATGATAAGATAAGAAAAGAGTGGAGAGCATTTGCATGTTAGTTTCCAACCAAATGAGGGCAGAAGCAAATAATTAAATGAAATTAGGTTCAAATGAGGGAAAAATTCGGATGGAATAAGTTTCATTTGGAAAAAATCCCATTTAAGTCCCTAAACTACTCCAAAACCACCCTTTTAGCACCTAAACTTAAGTATGTTCTTAATTTATTTTTAAATCCTCCAATTGAACTTCTTTCTTTTATATTATACTCTTAAATGATACCTAAATTCACCTTATTTTAATTATAAATACCTTCCATCAATTTCCTAAATCAAATAAAATACACTTTTTACCTTCTCTCTCCATCCACTTACACTAAAATCCAAAACTACTTTTTCAAATACCTATATACTTTTCCAAATTCCAATCTTACTTCCATTTAAGTATACTATTTCAAATATATTCTAACTTATTCTATTTTCATTTATATTTATTTATTTATCATCTTACATAATACTAATTATCTTATGTACTCATTTATGACATCATCTTTGTCATTTATGACATCATTATGACATCATAATAAAAAAATTCTAATTACACATTTTTAATATTTAAAATTTTTATTATATATTCTTACTAAGACATTATTAATTCATAATTACTTATTTTCTAAGAAAAATCAAATTAATTTCACTCACTTACATCATCATCATCATCACCTAATTATGACATCATAATTAATCCAAATTTCAATTTTGCTAAATTTTGTAAATATCTAATTTAAGTTAACATAAGCACTTTGAGCATCGTTAATCAAACAAATTCAATGTTTTTAACATAGAAATCATAGATTTAGTGTCATTCAGGGGTAGTTTTAGTGGTTTTCGTCAAAATTCCAATCTTCAACTTTAAAGCTATATACTTTAATCGTATCATATATTCATCATCATAATCATAATCTCACATCATTTTCACACCAATAATAGATAAAACATATCATTTCAAGCAATCTCATGAATGCAAAGTGTGTGCTCGTTTCAGGATGTGACACACAGTTTGTAATATCCCTAGAGGAACATCAGCAGGTTTTTAGATACAAGAAATTTTCCCAACTAAATCTGGCTGAAAAATATAAAGCTGCAAGGATTCAGAAAGAGAAAAAAAAAGTTTGAGGCAACAACAAGAGGTCAATGGGAAAAGTTTAAAGAGCTTGGGACATAAGGAGGAAGTCTTGAGGAAACTATAAATCCAACATAGAGTTCAAGAGGAAGTCAACAAAAAATGTCTCCTGATATAATAGAGGCAATGAGGAGGTTAATCATAAGCCTATGGTTAGTAATATCCTCATTTTATTTAATTTTATTTTCACTTTTATCTTATTACCCTTTTATTATCATAAAGAAAGACAAAGAAGAATGGGTAGAAGAAGAAGAAGTAAAAAGTAAAGAGTCAAGAGGAAAAGCATGCATACCTATTATGACTTTGATTAAAGCTAGTTACAAAGCACTTCTGGGATTACAAAATTATTTCCCTTTCATAAGGAGAAATACTCATAAAACACTACCCAACAGTCAATAATGGCCAACTTACAGTTATAGATTGACTATGATTTGTTCTTTAAGGGAAACACAACATTTCAAGTTAGTTTTTATTTTCTTAAATTGATTGAAATGAGTTAGTTTAACTAATTTTCATAAGCATTGCAATCAAGACCATTTCATTTTCCCAAGTAAAATATTTTATTTCTTCATTTCCTCAAGAATCAATTTTTGTTAAAGTTTCGATTCATTTCCCTTGAGCTTCTGGAAGTTACGTGTTTTACTCCTTTAATGGAGTGACTAAAACCATCATTTCTTTTTAGTATTTTTTTCAAGCACGTTACCTTATTCCATTTTATTCTAAAAGCATTTTCTTATTCATGAGCTTAGTTCACTAATGCAAACAAATCATATATCTATAATTATTTTGATCAAGAAGTTAGAAGGTGCATATAATTTGAGAATACTTTAATTCTCTTGTATGCTCACAACATACATAAAAATCATGAGCACAAATAATCATGGATCTCTTGTATATTTGTTATAGAGAACTAAGCTCAGGAATAAGAAAGTGCATTTAAAATAAAACAAGATATCTGCAAAAGTATAAAAAGATAATGAAAATTAAAGTAAGACAATATTAAAATAAACATCAAAATAATATTGTTTAAAGTGATTTTTTTGATGATTAATGGTTCTATCACCTCCTTTTCACTTGTTATTTATGTTTAATTCAATCTTTCATCCCTAAATTTTAATAATTATCTCCATGTCATATATTCATGTCCTCTATATCCTTTCTAACAATCACCTTTATCATTTGTTTCTGAAAATTTCTTTAATTTGATTAAATTTACTTGGATTTTTTGAGTTTGAGTTGGACTAAAATTAATTTAGTTCTATTAAATTAATTAATGCCTTAATTATTAAATATTATTTAATTAATAAAAATATTAAATGAATTAATATAAAATAAATTTATTTAATTATTTTAATTAATTAAAATTAATTTAATTTGATAGAAAGAATGCACCATTTGATGGTTTATAATTTATAAATAAAATAATTAAAATAACCAAAATAAGTCTCACATAAATTAAGCTAAATACCCTTGTATTTAAAATATCATCTACCTTAATTAACAATCCAAATCCCTAATATTGAAGCTTTTTACAAAATTTAAATCTCTAAAATTCATCTTTAAAATTCACAACCTTTGTTGTTACACATCATCTGACCAAAATAATTACCTTGTTCCACACCATCATTACTCGTCAAAGTTTGCAAGCCCAAACTCTAAAAATTGGGTTTCCTAAAAATGGTAACTTCATCAACAGGTGTTATTTTTATTCCTTCATTCTTTACCTAATAATTATATTATATCATATTATAATAATATAAGTGTATATATATATATATATATTATAGTATTACACATAGATATATAACATTTTCTTATAACCGCTTTGCATTTTGAACTTGTCATTTACATTATCATCTGTACAATATATATGTATGTGTACATATATATTGCTTTTATTTAGACAATCCAATAAAATAAACCAATTTTAATAAAATGGTTATCTTTTATATCATAAAAATAAATAAGAATTCTTAAAATCTAAGTCATTTAAGTTTGATTTACTTCTAAATTCACTTTTAATCATCCATAATGGCAATGCAAATAAATCAAATGGCATAATTTGAAATTCAAGTGAAAATCAATTCTTAAAAAAAAGATCATATAATACAAATCGAAAGATTTCAAGATCATTAAACATCACTTGGAAGTAAATCAATATCCAAATTTGGTCTAATCATATTAATTGCATAATTAACAATTGAAATGGCATTTAATTGAAAATCAAGCAAAATAAATTGATTTTTATGTAAAAATTAATAAAAATTATTATAAAACCTGAATTAGTTGACTACAACATCATTAATTGGGATGGAACAACAACCGAATACAACTTCAATCATCTCAATTGCAAACTAAATCAAATTAATATGGCATTTAATTTGAAAAATTAATTTTAAAGGTAAAATTAATCAAATTGCATCAATATATAATGAATTCAAATCATTTAGATCACTGTAAAATCACAAATGCCATTGAAAACTTTAAGTCAAATATAAAAATAAGCAAATTCAAGTGAAAAATGCAATTTTTATGAAAATATAGGCATTAAGGGTGGGTAGAAATAAGTTAACTGATCGTAATCTACTAAAATATCAGTTTGGTTAACCAAACATAATTTTTCTCGTTGGTTTTAGTTTTAGAATTTTTTAATTTTGGATAATCAATTCGATTCGATTAATTTAAGTCAATTAACTAAATTAACCAAAACTGATAATAAAAGAATATACACCATTTTGAATGATATGCCCCATCTATTCATTTCCTTTTTTCTCGATCTGTAAACTTAAAAAAACCTCAAACTTTCTTCAATCAACAGTAGCTAATTTTTCTTTAATCAACAACTCTTGCTATCTTCAATCAACAACAATGCTTTGTTCATCTATTTTGGAAGCTAATCAATCTTGCTCTTCAATCAACAGATTTGTTTTGGGTTTTTCCCTTGTATTTTGGTATTTGTTTATCATGAGTTGTAACTTTCACAATCGTCATTCCATACAACAAATTCATTTTCTATATATAGTTTGTTTAGATTATATATGTTGCTAATTGAGATAGATGAAGTGTAGAAATTTTTTTCTTACAAATTACTATATGTTATAGGATTAATTTGTTTTCTAATTGTTTGTTTTATAGACCGATTCATTTTCTATATATAGTTTTTCTTTCTTACTTTCATTTTTATGGATGGACTTATGTTTTGTATGGTTTAATGTGTTAAGAGTGCTGTGGATAAGTAATGTAATTGAATTGAGGGTATTAATGCTTTGTAAGGTTTATGAAACAAATTAAAGAATTATGTAATGATGATCTATAACTGAGTTATTTAGTACCTAGTAAAGGAAAAAGTGTATGGTTCAAACTTTAAATTTTCCCTGGAGTAACTTTGGAGATTCTTATGGTTGATTGGATTGAAGGAGTAGGCCATTTAGGTTATGTCAGGTATATGTACATTACCTTTTACTAGATTATAAGGTAGTTATCAGGAATACTTCACATACATTCAAGCATTACCAATCATTATCCTTTCTAATTTTAGCACTCATGTATAATTTAGTGATTGATCTATATGGAATATTTTAAAGGTTAAATAGAAATTTTGTTAAATCAAGTTTAGCTAACCAACTTTCCTAAACCATGAATCATATATCCAATGCTACTAATCCTCTTTTTATTTATTTTAAAATGGATGTTGATGAAATCTCTTAGACCAAATCTCTCATTATATACTTAATTAATAAGTAATATGTTATCTAACCATAAATTATTATATTAATGTATAAGAATACATATTTTTGAATTTGAATAAATTGCTAAATATATATTTATAGTAAATATATCAAACTAATAACATATATATGTTTTAATACAAACTCATCTATATATCTATATATATATCAAAACTTAATCATATTAATTTTTTCTTTTAATTTAGATTACAAATTAGTAATCTAGCATTTTTGCAACACAATAGCAATAAAAAATTAAATAAAAGTTGTAAGTTATTAACAATGTCCTTTAAATTTCTTATATTTTTTAATATGTTATAGTTTAATAATTTATTATACTTAATTTAGTTATTTTATATGATTTTAGATTACCATTTAATTTATCAATTTTATAGCCTTTGAGATTTCTCATTTGTAAGTATTTATGCTTTTTAATTATAGATAGATCCTTCAATATTTATGAAACCAAAATTTTGACTTTATTATTTACTTTCACTAACATTTTGATCATTTTATCTACATATGTTTAGCAAGTGAATATTCTTAGTTCCCCTTTCTCCAATTTATGTAACGTAAGGATAAAATCCTTTCCTTTCATACTTTTTACTTTCCTATTATACTTTTTACTTTCCTATTATATCCTTTATCAATCTACATTTTTTAATTTTCTTTTTTTGTTTAAAGTTAAAGTTTATTTAATATATTTTATATTTAAATTTTATCAGATGATAATATCAAAGTGCCAAAGAGAATACAATATAAGAGAAAACTAGTAATGTCTCTGCTACTACAACTTCAAGACAAACTAATATTAACAAGAATAAAAAGTGAAAAGCAAACAGAGCTAGGTTTAAAGTTTGGAAGCATTTTGAAGATTTTGAAGTTAATGGTCAGAAAAAGGATAAATACAAGCATTATAAAAAGGTATTTCTTTGTGATCCAAAAAGAAATAAGACTAGTTCATTGAAATATTATTTAGGTAGATGTAAGAATAATATAGAAAATATGAATGAGTCAAAACAAATGAAATTAAGCTTACAATCGGGAGTTAGTGGGAACTTAGTAGTTTAGCTTCTTGAAAATTTGATCAATTTATTGCTAAGAAAGCATTGACTATATTAATAATTGAGTGTGAATTAGCCCTGAAATTTATTAATCATCTAGGTTTTAGGAAGTTCTTATCTTAAATTTGTCCTCAATTTCATATTCCCTCTAAAAGAACATTGACAAGGGACATATATGAGATGTTTTCTAATGAAAGGAAGAAGTTAAAATTGAAGTTGAAGCTTAATCATTCTAAAGTTTGCCTTACCATAAATACATGGACTTCTATTTAAAAAGTGAATTACATGTGTGTTACTATGTATTATATTAACAATCAATGGAACATGTGTAAAAAAAATAATTAGCTTTATTTCAATTACTAGTCATAAAGGGGATGATTTGAGTTAAATGATCAAGGAGTGCTTAAGTGAATGGGAAATAGATAATATAATGATAATAACTTTTGATAATGCAACTGTAAATGATGCTGCCATGACTAACTTTTAAAAGAAAATGGCTAAATGGAGTCCAACACTCTTGGGGGGTAAACTAGTGCGCATATGAGGTGTGTAGGTCACATTATCAACTTGATTGTTACAAAAGGACTTAAAGATATTTAGATTCCATTGATAAAGTTAGGAGTGTGGTGAAATATATAAGGGTCTCGCCATCTAAGTTGGTTAAGTTTAAAGAATGTGTAGTAAAAGAGAACATTGAGTGTAAAATATTATTAGCTTTAGATTGTACAACTAGATGGAATTTCACATATCTCATGTTAAAGTGGAGAAATTTGAAAGGGCTTTTGTAAAGTATCATGAAGAAAATAGGTCTTACAAGTATGATTTAATGAGAAATGATAAAATTGATGGTAAGTATGTGGAAATAAATTGTAGGCCAAATTTAGAAGAATGGGAAAATGTAAGGCGATTTTACAAGTTCTTGGAAATATTGTATAAGTTAACTTTAAGAGTGTCAGGGACCAAGTATTACACTTCTTGTCATAATTGATCAATGAAAACATGCTCCTATAGAATGATTAATAAAAAAACATTTAATTAGGAATTCATTAATCACTCTATAAAGGATCTACAAAAATTCTTTTTACTTCGATGGAATATATCTGGTCTATAATTATAGCTATTTATTTTATTACCTATGGCTTAATATTGTATCTATTTGTATAAAATATCTAAATATAAATCATGACATATTACCAAGTAACTATTGATTATATAACATTCTTATAATTTAAACAAGTCATATACTTGATAATTTTAGCATCTTTGATGTTATACAAACACTAAATATTTTACTACCTATAAACTATACAATGATATTTGCATAACAAAACATCCGCTAGAATTACATTATATTGCCAAAATGTATTTCCAGAGGTCATACAAGACTCCAAGTATCCTGACTACGTTGTTGCTTCACTAATCTGAATGTCCCTCTAAACTACTCTAATATGCATTCATCAAATGATAAACGTTGAGTATAAAACTTAATGGTGTCTAATAATAATCATATTATGAATAAAATTTTATTATATTTTTATAATAAATAGATTAATTAATAAACTAATTAATGAACAATCATAACATTAATTCATAATAAATGTTGTAGCCAATAAATTATATAATCGACAATGAAATATCATTATAATAATTCTCTATGAATAACTCTTTTTATTGTATATCAATTTCATGAACTAACCATATCATTACTTTATACATCAAAAGAATAATAATGCTATGCTCTGTATCAATGAATGCAAATATGAATTGCATTCCTTTTTTCTCATAGCAATGATATGCTATATGATAATGAATGCAAATATACATTGCATTCCTCTATTCTCTATCATTTTGTCATTTCTCTATGAATTCACCATTTTTTTGTGAATTCATTATTTCTCTGTGATCACATCAATCTTTGTCTCTGATTATGCATAATCTATACTGGGTATATCTTCAATAATTTATTTTCTAATATATCTCTGTATTCTCTACCTTTGTATCATTTCAATATATAAATATACTAGTGTCTCCCTTATGCTTCCTTTTTATTATATATAAATATACTTGCGATTCTCTTATTTCACCCTTTATGTGTGTGTGTATATACATATATATATATATATATATATATATATATATATATATATAATCGTGTCTTCCTTATTTCTCTATTTATGTCATCCAAGAAATAAGAATTGCAAGTTTATATGAATTTGATTTAGGTTGATTTTGATTTCAGCTCGTGAGCAGGTTAATAAGCAGTCAAGACTTTGATTTATTTATTTTTCCTTTCCATGTATAAATGGTTAAGAAGCTACCTATGATGAAGCTTGTGGTCAGTTAATCGGTTATTAATTGAATATATCGAATATACTTTTAATCAGTTTGGTTCAGTTAAATAGTTTTAATCAGTTAAAAAATTCTATATTTGGTCAGTTAAATAGTTAATAATATCATTACAAAATCAGTTGGTTGGTTACTCCTATTGGGCATGATGTATATAGAATATAAAGTGATATGCATAGCACATGGCCCTAAAACCCTCTATGTCCGCAATATATGGCATGACATACATTGCATATGGTGTTTCCAAAAAATAAAAAATCAAGATTTTAAGCAAAACCATGAATGAAATCATAGAAAGAGAAAGATTTAGGACTGCCACAAAATCATTTAAGGTTATATGCTACTATTGCATTCTAAACAAAGCTAAATTTAAATGAAATCATAAAATCCAATCATAAATTAATGAAATTAGAAGAAAAGAGAAGAGAAAACAACCTTTCTACAACTTATCAATGTTAATCAAGCTTTAATCTTCTTAATTCTAAAGTAAGTAAAGGATTTAGTGAACAAATTAGTCTTGAATCATATAATTAAGAGTTAATTACTTGATTAATTAAATGAGTAGGCATTTTAGCAAAGTTTAGCCTAAATTCACCAATTTCAAACCTCTTTTCCATAAACACATAAGTTATAGTTATAAAGGAAGGTTGGGATTTGCTAAAAATAGATTAGCAATGTGGGATTTCTGAAATCCCATAATCACATGCATAGCAAATAGAACTATATATGTAACATATAGTCCATAATCATTGGATACTCATACCATGTAGTAGAATGTGCTTCATATATTAGAAAAAATTACCCTTTGTATACCCTACACTACATGCACATTGGAATGTACACCATAGCCTAAATGAACTCTAAATGTGCCAAAGTGGCAAGGAGATATATGACTCACATCACTTAAGCATAGGAAATATGCTGCTCATATTATCCATTTCAACTGAATATGTGTAGCATGTAGCACTATATTCTATGTACATCAAGAAATTCATACAACATGCTCCACCTTCCATGAGCCAAAAGTAATATGATCCATATTGTAAGAGCGCTCGTGGGATGATAAAACCTCTATGTACAACTAAGGTTAAAAAACGAGAATCAATAATAAGCTGTCTCGATGAAAACTTGAATATGTGACACATGGACAAAAATTCAAGGTCTACACTTACAATAATATAGTTTTCTTCACCTGTAAGATGACAATAACAATATGCACTATTATCGATGCTTAGTGTACATTCCTTATCTCCTTGTGATAACTCTCATTTCTTCACCTACAAAACTACAATCATTTTAGCTTTCTTATCATATTTTAGATTAAATATTATAGGTATGAGAAATGACTTATCTCCCCTTAAAAGAATGTGATTTATTGTTGATACATCCCAATATTTTACTACATGCTTGAAAAATGCCTAGCTATGTCTTTAGACTTGTAAAATTTAGGCATGGAAATAAAGGTAGCATATTTGGAAAACTAATTAACCACCATAAGAATGGAGTCAAACTCCCCTGCTCAAGGTAGGCAAGTAATGAAATCAAGTGACATACTCTTATATGGCTGACTTGGTATGGAAAAGGTTCCCTAAAGAATTCTCATTATGTTTAAGCAAGGGGAATATCATACACAAAAGATGAGTCTTGCAAGTGGGGTTAATATTTTAAATGATCACTGAATTATAGGGATTATTTCAAATTGGTCATTGAATTTTAATTTTTTTCTTTTTAGTCACTGTATCTCTATTTTTATTTCACTGGCAAAGTCACTTGTAAAATTTCAATCAAATTTTATTATATGGCAATTGGAGTTAGAATTTTGTCATGTCAAACACCATGTCATTATCTACGTCAACTTCATGTTGTCTTATTTTATATTAAAATGATCATTGAACTTTGTTGCTTATGTCAAAAAAACCATTGAGGCTTTTTTTATCAAAATTTAATATAATAAATAATTTAAAAATTAATTTACACATAGTTATTTTTTTAACTAATAATTCTACATTATTTTACATTTAATTTTAACCTAAGTAATAATTAAAATTAATATTTCATCATATTTTATTTATTATTTAAATAAATAATATTTTGCTTAATATTTATGATATTTTTTATAATTTAATCAAAAATTTATGAATCATTTTTATATATACATGAAAAATATTAATTGAAAAAATTATGAAATAAACATATAAATAATAAAAAAATATTTCTTAATCTGATATGAAAATGAAATAATTCTCATGAAAATGTGTTATATAATTTTATTTTAATTCTTTGAAAAATTTATGATCAAAAACATAAATTTAACACATGCTTTTAGACATAAATGATTATATACATATTGCTATATTAATTATATTATACTGATATGTATTAAAAGCATTTGTTAGAATAATCTTTTTAGTATTTCTAAAAAAAAAAATTTCATCTATATTTTTGGATGTATATATAGAAACAAATATAAATTATTGATTAAATTATAGAGACAATACCATAAATATCACATAAAATGTTATCTATTAAATAATAAATGAACTATAATGAAACTCTTTATTTCAATTACTAATTATGTTGAAATGAAGAATCAAATTATTTTAAAAATATGAGAATATATAAATTAATTTTTATAATGAATAATTAATTAATGTATAAATTAAAATAATGGATAATTAAAAAATAATTTATACATATTCATATTTTTATCTAATAATTTTACATTATTTTACATATAATTTTAACCCAAGTAATAATTAAAATTAATATTTCATCATATTTTTTTATCATTTAAGAAATGATATTTTGCTTAATATTTATGATTTCTTTGTAATTTAATCAAAAATTTATAATCATTTTTATATATGCATGAAAAATGTTAATCAAAAAAATTATGAAATAAAGATATAAATAATAAAAAAATATATTTATTAATCTAATATAAAAATGAAATAATTCTAATGAAACTGTGTGATTTCATTTTATTTTAATTTTTTGAAAAATTTATAATGAATAGCACAAATCTGACATGTACTTTTTGACACGGAACCCAATGGCAAGTATGCCACAAACCCTCATGTACACTAAGATATAGCTCTAATGGAATAATAAATCCCCACCCTATTGAACCCCCAAACTAATAAGTATGGAAATGCAAATAATAAGGCTATGGAAATAGAGAAAATGTCACAAATAGTTTGATAAACCCTAATTTCCTAATGCAATTAGAAGAAAGCAAATCCTCACTTCTTAACTAAAAACACAACATGCATTAAGCATAAAACCAATAAGGTCATTTATTGAATAAAATGGAAGGTGCCTTTAAAGGCTTACAATAGCTCCTATTTATAGTAGTTTCTAATCCTAGTCCTTTAAGGATGTGGAAGTCTAATCCATGAGGATTTTGGTTAACCAATTCCTACTTTATCTTGGAAGATAAATAAATAAAATAAGGTTAATATTACATGGAAATTCATGCAAGCCAATTATGCTAAGAATTGGCATGTCTTCCTTTTCTTATTAGGTTCTTAACAGACATAACTTATGGATCAGTATGCCTAACTCCTTCATAAGCTTATAAAATAAGGCTATGGTTTTATAATTAGACCCAAATGACACACTTTAGGCTCTAGTCTCTTCTAAACTCACCTTAAGCAATATTATGACCTTAGGCCCCCCTTTAAGCTCTAAATAGTACTTGTAAAAGGCATGTTTTTACAACTCCATTATTATTTGATCTTGAATGAATAAGTTCATGGCTGCTTTATATCTCTTGGCTCATGACCTTGTAACCAAACCACTTGGAAGAGTTAGTGGTTCTTCCTTTAAGCTCCCATGTAGATTCGTATCATTCCATCCTTTTTCAAAAAAATTTATCCTCAAATTTTCATCCATATTAAAGGGAGACAAGTCACTAACATTGAAAGTAGCTGAAATCTCATACTTACTGTCGCACCCTAATTTTGGACCGGTGTTGATTCGGATCAATCCCGAGTTAATTCTGGACCATTTAGGGTTCTTTCGGACCGGGCCGGGCCCGTTTAGGGTTAATTTTGGCACCCTCAGGACGATATGCGATCGCATATGTTCCTTTTGCACGCCGCATATGATCATACGCGATCGCGTATGATTGTGTGACAGAACATACGTGATCGCGTATGTCCCGAGGGCAGACCTAATTTAACCCTAATTAGGCCATTTGGTTCAGGA
>CANYBF011201234.1:0-14182 GCA_948192965.1 Dalechampia spathulata | reverse complement strand
TTCTGCCGTTATGTCCCTCCCCCTTAAGCCAACCAATAATATTATTAATTATATAATATAAATATATTACAATACAATCATATTTACCTAACAAAACACTCTATAATTAATATATAAGAAACCTACCAAATACATACGTGTACATATATATATATATATATATATATATATATATATATTTATATATAAATGTATGTTACCAATTAATAAACTTTACCAAATTTAAATATATTAAAATTAATATTATTATTCAATTAATTAAAATAACAAGGAATTCCAACAAATCCCCTTTTTAACAAACGAACTCTCATAATTAATTTAAGTAAATTAATTAATACATACCAAAAAATATTAAATAAAATAAATAAAATAATTAAATAATTACCTTACTCAATAATGAAAATAAAAAAAATAATATTTACTAAAATAATTAAGCATAAACTTATTTAATTAATATCCATAATAAAATAGAATAATTAAAATCCTTAACACTTTATATAAGATAACATATAACTTACTAATTAATTCACCAAGACATTAACTAAACTAATTACATTAATTATCACACTTTCACTAATTAACTGAATTAGTAATAATAATAAAACTTCATCGTTAACATAATAAAATCTCCTAATCACTAATCACTTCACTTAACATATCAATTCATACACTAACATAATCAAGCATATTAATTCATCGACTTAAATAATAACGCATTTAGCAATACTAAAATAACCAACTCAATCAATCAATAACTCACAGATCAAAAATGCAATTATGATATGTCTAAACTATGTATGTGCGGACGTGACAACTCTCTCCCCCTAAATTAAAATTTCACCCCAAAATTTTAAACCTTAATTACCTGAAAACAAGTGCGGGTACTGCTGTCTAATACTCGCCTCCCGCTCCCAAGTAGCCTCTTGACTCGTATGGTGATTCCAAAGTACCTTTACCAATGGAATCCTTTTATTCCTCAACTGCTTAGTTTTTCAAGCTGGAATTCTAATCGATTCCTCACTATACGACATCTCCGGCTGCACCTGAATGCACTCGATGGGAATAATGTGAGAAGGATCAGATCGGTATCTTCGAAGCATAGAGACATGAAATACGTTGTGAATCTGATCCAACTTAGGTGGCAAAGCTAACCAATAAGCAAGTTTCCCTTTCTGCGCGAACCGTAAAATCCTTTTCCATGAGGATACTTTCAAGAATACCTTCTCTTTGACTCTGAACTCTATATCCCTCCATTTCAAATCTACATACGACTTCTGTTTGTCTGTTGCTACCTTCAGATGACCCTTAATCCAATGAACCTGTTCCTCTACCTGCTGCACTAACTCAGGTCTGAGTAATTGTCATTATCCGACCTCATCCCAAAATAATGGAATTCAATAACGTCTACCATACAGAGCCTCATATGGTGCCATCTGCAAACTAGTCTGGAAGTTGTTATTATGCGTGAACTCAATCAACGACAAATATCTATCCTAGCTCTTCCCACTCTAATACCAGTGCTCTGAGCATATCCTCCAGAATCTGTATAACCTACTCAGATTGCCCATCAGTCTGAGGATGAAAAGCAGTACTGAAGTGCAATCTTATCCCTAATGCTCGCTGCAGACTACCCCAAAATTGTGAGGTGAACCATGGATCTCTATCCAAAATAATAAAAGATGGTACCCCATGCGGTCTCATAATTTCTCTGATATAAATCTCTGCCAACCGTTCCAGGCTATAATCCATCTGAACCGACACAAAGTGAGCCAATTTAGTCAGTTTATTGACTACAACCCATAGTGAATCCTGTCTGCTCTGTGTCCTGGGAAGTCTGGTAACAAAATCCATAGTGATTCTATCTCACTTCCACTTTGGAATCGAAAGTAGTTGTAGTAGCCCCACTGGAACCTGATGCTCTGCCTTAACCCGTTGACAGACCAAACATCGTGAGACAAATTCTGCAATCTCCTTTTTCATACCCAGCCACCAATAATACTGTCGCAAGTCTCGGTACATCTTGGTGCTCCCTAGATGATAAGTGTATAAGGAGCAATATGCCTCCTCCAAAATCTACCTCCTCAACTGCTCATCCTGTTACACCCGCATTAGAGACCCTAGGAGTTTTGCATTATGTGTGTGTATGCGTAGATGAATGGTAGGATTGAATGAGTACATGTTATGTGTATGAATGTATATTGATGGCTTTGGTGTTTGTGTTTATGTGAATTATGATTTACGTATCTACTTGCTTTGTTGGTGTGTCGTCGCCTTATTGAGAAGCATGCCTTCTTGGTTGGATGAGGGATGATGAGTATATGTGGTTAGGTATGTTTTGGAAGTGTTGTTAGGGTTAGCAAACGAGGTTGGGACAGGTACCTTGCAGATTAGGCTTGCCAATAGGCATAGTTTGGGTTTTTAGGTAGTGGTACGGGCGTACGACTAGCCGTATGGGCGTATGAGATAGGGGAGCTATAAGGATTTGAGGTCCTGGAGGGCGTACGGGCGTACCAATGGGTGGTACGGTCAGACGCTAACTCACAAGAATTTGGGTGCATTAGGAAAAGTGAGGACGTACGGGCGTACCGAATGGGGTACGAGCGTATCGTTGCTTGCAAAAATTATGTGCATTAGAAGTTTTAGTTTGGTACAGGCGTACCAAGGTCTGTACAGCCGTACGCGACTTAAGTTTGACCTTTTAAGGGTTATGACTGACCATTTTTCCTTAGTTTCTTCCCTTTTTCTTTAGCTAAAACACTGCTAAACCCTGCCAAATATTCCATTTAGAGTACCTAAGTCTTCCGAACGTGTGAGAACATGGAATAGAAGCTAGAAATTGATTGAGACAGAATTAGAGGCTTACGTGAGGAATCGTCGAATTGTAAGGTTAGTGCTAGCTTTATGTCTTTTGCCATCTTTTAGCTTATTGTTGTTGCCGGGAGACTTGACTCAAGTCGAGGCATATTCTTGTGATTTGTATAGTATCATTTTGATGTGATATGTTGATGTTTGCTATTCTGATGCTTGGATTGATATTCTTTATACTTGATGCTATGATAAATGCCCAAGCTTTCATGTATAAGGTGAACTATTTGGAATGACATGATGACATGCATGGAGATGAATGATGAATGGAGAAAGAGTGAAAAGAAAGCGAGAAATGAGGGCATAGCTCAACTTTGGGCATACTGGGTCAACACTGAGTATGGAATTCCTTCACGAATCATTAGATAAGTAACCTCCCGAGAAGGGATATGAGTCTCGAGACCTACAGTAGGATTTGAGTGTAGAGTGAATGAGTGAAAGGAGGATGAGGGAGACTGCTGGGCGCAGTTGCATTCGCATTACATAGAACACTAGGTTGTGATGTTTCTGATATGATGTTTATGCTGGATTGCTATGTGATTTATATCTGTATATCTGTGTTTCTAGCACCATTAAGTTTATCTCAGCATTTTTCATTTCATTAACGTAGGTTCAGAGCCCTCGGGTGAGCGTGCAGAGAAGGATTAGAGGTCGTCAGCTGAGACAGACTGATCTCGACTTGGTACGGGACTTTTGTGGCATTCTCCGACTCCTTTTTGATTGTGTAGTTAGTGTGGCAGTAGTTGGGCAATAATTGTATAGCTTTTGGTGGTGATTATGTACGCACTCACTTATTTGTAAGAATCATAACAGGTTTTATATATATATCAGTCACAGAATTGCCTGTTATAGTGTAATGCTTGAGTGTATGCTAGGTTTATCTAGGGTATCTTAGCACATCATGATGTTTTATTGCACCACCGCCATTAAGCTTAGAGATGTGTCCCTATACGATGTCTTCATGATGTATCCTTTGTGGTGTAGGCATCAGTCTTCTTCTAGGGGGGCCGCTGCTTGTGCCATGGGAGCATGTCCTCCTGGGTATGGGCTGGGTGTGACATGTTATAGTGGTATAAGAGCTATGGTTTATAGCTCTTAGAGTGTAGAGTTATGGTTTAGCTTGATGGGTTTTATGGTTATTATTAGTTAGCACTACTGCTTATGTCTAGGAAACTACACATGAGGAGTTACCAGTCCTTACCACTGCTGACTGTTAGGTTGATGTTTATGTTTGTTGTGTTACAAATTCAGTGTTATGACGGATAGAGCCATTATTATGGGAGAAGAGGAAGGGGTAACTTTAATCCCTAGGAAAGTTCATCTGAAACTGGGAATGTAAGTGGGAGACAACCACGATAGGAGGAATAGGCTGGACTGAGTGTGAGGGTGCCACAAGCAATTAGGGTTGATGCCTTAGCAGCTGACCCAATGGCAGCACATTTTGCTCAGTTTCTACAGTTTAAACGGCACAGGGTCAGACTTTACCTTTAACCCCAGCACTACCTCCACCTTCGCCAGAATTGAAGGAAGAGTACAAGCTAGATTTTAAGAAGTTAAGAGCGTATGGGGCTACGGATTTCATTGGGACTATCAACCTGTATGTAGCTGAGACTTGGTTAGAAAAGATACAGAGAGTTCTTAGACAGTTGAAGTGTCCCAAGACTGCAAAGTTTGAGTACACCATCTCCCTGCTGCAAGAAGACGCATATGAATGGTGGAAAACCATTCCGCAGAGTATGGCCAATCCTCCGGTACTTACATGGGCTGACTTTCAAAGGGAGTTCCGATAGAAATATATACCGATGGCTTATATGGATCAGAACGATGGCAGAATACGAAAGGGAATTCATGCAGTTAGCTTACTATGCCACCAATATTCTGCCTATTGGACGAGAATGGTGCAAGAGGTTCAAACAGGGTTTGGATCTCCGGATTAGAGCATTGGTTCATGGTTTTAATTATGATGACTTCTCTGCTTTAATGGCTAATGCGTTGAATCAGAAACAGATTCTGTAAGAGGGGCAAATGAGACAAGAATATGTGAGAAGACCATTTTGAGAGCCGAGTTCTTCATCGGGATCCCAAAGAGGGGAAGATTTAGAGGTCCATTTTCTCCACGACCAGGAGGGGTACGACCGCCACCACCTCGACAGATACAGAGTGGGAGACCCATCTATTCCAGTGGCAGTGGTAGTACGAGGTTCGGATTGATGGCATGTTGCACTTATGGTTGGACACATCATGGGGCTTGCCGGATAGGATCAAATTTGTGTTATAGTTGTGGCCAGGTTGGGAACTATGCTAGAGAGTGTCCTACACATGACAACATTCCAGTACACACTGTATCAGAGGGTGGTTCTTACCAGCAGAACCCAAATGTGAGATTGGGTTCAGGTAGTCATCAGGGTACCGAGAGAGGCAGAGGAGGCCGTGATAGTGGGAGCCGAGAGACGAGCCAAGAATAAGTGAACCAAGCAGTTGGTGTTCCTACCAGAGTATATAACCTGGTTCAGTAGGACAAGCAACATGCCTCTGATGTCATGATCTGTAATGTCTTTATCTCTAATCATGAGGCGTTAGTGTTATTTGACCCAGGTTCTTCATATTCATACATTAATACAGAGTTTGCCCAAGTACTTGAGATGTGTAGTGAGGAGTTAAGGTATGAGATAGTCATGTCAAGTCCGTTAGGCAAGAATGTAATAGTGGATAGAGTTTTGAGACGGTGTCCTTTGGTCATACACGGTGTGTGTTTCCTATCTGATTTAGTTGAGATGCCGTTTAGGGATTATGACATTATTTTGGGTATGGAATGGTTAGCACAGTATAGAGTGGTGATGGATTGTCATCAGAAGACTGTGACCCTATAGCACTTAGAGCAGATTGTGGTAGTGATACAGGGGAATGTGCCATCCGTAATGGCAAGATTGATTTCCGCAGTGACAGTACAACGATGGATCGCACAGGGTTATGAAACAATCTTAGCACATGTGATAGATACCAGACAGAGGGAGGTTCAGTTAGTAGACATCCCAAAAGTTTGTGATTTTCTGGATGTTTTTCCTGTAAAATTGCCAGAGTTGCCATCGAAACGAGAAGTCAAGTTTGAGATAGAGGTGCTACCAGGTATGGAACCAATTTCTATTACTCCTTATCGAATGGCCCCATTGGAATTGAGGGAACTAAAAGTACAATTGCAAGAACTCCTAGAGAAAGGCTTCATTAGACCAAGTATTTCACCTTGGGGTGCACCAGTGTTGTTCATCAAGAAGAAAGATGGGATAATGAGGATGTGCGTTGATTACCGGCAGCTTAATAAGGTAACTATCAAGAATAAGTATCCATTTCCATGCATTGACGACTTGTTTGATCAGTTGAAAATGCTGTAGTGTTCTCTAAGATCGATTTGAGATCGGGGTATCATCAGCTTCAAGTTAAAGAGGGCAGTGTAGCAAAGATGGCATTCCGTACTCATTATAGGCATTATGAATTCTTAGTAATGCCGTTTGGGTTAACTAACACGCCAGCAGCATTTTTGGCCTTGATGAATATGGTGTTTGCAGACTACCTAGATCAGTTTGTAGTGGTATTCATCAATGACATCCTAATGTATTCGAAAACAGATGAGGAGCATGACAGGCATCTGAGATTAGTTCTGCAGTGATTGAGAGAAAAACAATTATATGGTAAGCTCTCTAAGTGTACATTTTGGTTGGAACAGGTAGAGTTTCTAGAGCATGTTATTTTAGCTGAGGGTATCCGAGTTAACTTGAGTAAGATAGAAGCGGTTTTAAGTTGGCCGATTCCACGGAATATCAATGAGATCCGTAGTTTTCTGGGATTAGCTGGTTACTATCGATGGTTTGTGAAAGGGTTCTCTATACTTGCCTTACCGTTGACAACATTACTTTGGAAAGGTGTTCCTTTTCATTGGTCAGAGGAATGTCAGCAGAGCTTTGACAGACTGAAAGACTGCTTGACACAAGCTCCGATGTTGACCTTACCTATGCCGGGGAGGGCCTTTACTATTTATAATGATGCTTTACTTAACGGGTTAGGATGTGTATTGATGCAGGATAGGAAAGTGATAACATACGCCTCACGACAGCTAAAACCACATGAAAAGAATTACCCCACACATGATTTAGAGCTAGCAGCCATAGTGTTTGCACTGAAGATTTGGCAACACCACTTGTACAGGGAGTTGTGTTATATGTATACGGACCATAAAAGTTTAAAATATTTGGGTACACAGAGAGAATTGAATTTGAGGCAACGACAGTGGTTAGAACTGATTAAGGACTATGATTACATCATTGACTATCACCCGAGCAAGGCTAATTTAGTAGCAGACGCACTGAGTCGTAAGTTATTTGTGGGACTGAGATAGTCACCCTTACTGTTAGTACAAGAAATGCGATGGTTGAATGCCCTATTGGTTATGCAACCTAATTGCATAGTGACTTAGTTACGGTTACAGATTAGGCCAGTGTTAACAGAACAAATTCAAAGAAGTGCAGTAAGTGACGAGGAGTATTAAAAGCAACTACAAAAGAAGGCCAGTGTTAACACAACATTGTTTACAGTAGACAGTGACGGGAATCTAAGACACGGGACACGTTTATACATTCCAGTAGACGGGGAACTGAAACGACAGATTTTGAAAGAAGCTCACAGTTCAATATGTTCCTACCAGCCAGGTAGTACCAAGATGTACAGAAATTTGAAACAATATTACTGGTGGGTCAGTATGAAGACAAAAATAGCAGATTATGTTGCTAAGTGTTTGGTATGCCAGCGCATTAAAGCAGAACATCAGGTACTAGCGGGATTACTGAGTCCGTTATAGCTTCCAGAATGGAAATAGGACCATATTACTATGGATTTTATCACAGGATTACCAATGACACAAGCTAGACATGATACAATATGGGTAATAGTGGACAGATTAACGAAGATAGTTCATTTCTTACCTGTACGCATGGACTACAGTTTGGAATGATTGGCTAGCTTGTATATAGCTGAGATTGTACGGTTACATGGAGTTCTGTCCTCTATTGTGTCTGATCAAGATCCTCAGTTTATGTCACATTTTTGGGGTATGTTTCAGCGAGCTTTGGGTACCAAAGTTCAATTTAGTACAACTTTTCATCCTCAGACCGATGGACAGTCAAAGCGAGTGATACAGATTCTAGAGGATATGTTGCGAGCTTGTGTAATGGAATGGGAAAGTAGTTGGGATTGATATATACCTTTGATTGAGTTTGCCTACAATAACAGTTATTAGACCAGTATATAGATGGCACCGTATGAAGCATTGTATGGACGTCGATGTCGAACACCGTTACACTGGGATGAGGTAGGTGAACAAAGATTGATTGGGCCAGAGTTAGTGCAATAGGCAGAGGAATAGGTACAATTAATTAAGAGTCGATTGAAAGCCACTTTTGATCGGAGTAAGTCATATATAGATCTAAAGAGGCGGGATATTGAGTACAACGTCGGAGATAAGATGTTTCTTAAGGTGTCTCCATGGAAGAAAATCATGCGATTTGGACAGAAGGGTAAGCTAAGGCCGAGATTCATTGGTCCGTATGAGGTTCTTGAGAGAATTGAACCATTAACTTATCAGTTAGCGTTGACACCTGAGTTGGATTGGATCCATAATGTTTTTCATGTCTCAATGTTGAGGAGATACAGGTCAGATCCTTCACATGTCATTCCAATCAAGGCTATAGAAGTATAGTCAGATTTGACTTACAATGAGGAGCCGGTACAGATTTTAGCCCGAGAGATGAAACAGTTACAGAACAAGTAGATACCGTTAGTGAAAGTGTTATGGAATCATCATACCGGGCAGGATGCAACGTTGGAACGAGAGGCTACTATGAGAGAGCAGTATCCCCACCTCTTTACTAGTAAGTTTAGTAGGAATTTCGAGGATAAAATTTCTTTTAGGAGGGGAGAGTTGTTACACCGGCATTATAGACCCTAGGAGTTTTGCATTATATGTGTGTATGTGTAGATGAATGGTAGGATTGAATGAGTTCATGTTATGTGTATGAATGTATATTGATGGTTTTAGTGTTTGTGTTTATATGAATTGTGATTTACGTATCTACTTGCTTTGTTGGTGTGTCGTCACCTTATTGAGAAGCGTGCCTTCTCAGTTGGATGAAGGACGACGAGTATATGTGGTTAGGTATGTTTTAAAAGTGTTGTTAGGGTTAGCAAGGGAGGTTGGGATAGGTACCTTGCAGATTAGGCTTGCCAATAGGCATAGTTTGGGTTTTTAGGTAGTGGTACGGGCGTACGGTTAGCCGTACGGGTGTACGAGACAGGGGAGCTACAGGGATTTGAGGTCCTAGAGGGCGTACGAGCGTACCAACGGGTGGTATGGCCGGATGCTAACTCACAGGAATTTGGGTGCATTAGGAAAAGTGAGGACGTACGGGCTTACCGAATGGGGTACAAGCATACCGTTGCTCGCAGGAATTGTGTGCATTAGAAGTTTTAGTTTGGTACGGGCGTACCAAGGTCCGTACGGCCGTACGCGACTTAAGTTTAACCTTTTAAGGGTTATGACTGACCGTTTTTCCTCAGTTTCTTCCCTTTTTCTTTAGCTAAAACACTCCTAAACCCTGCCAAATATTCCATTTAGAGTACCTAAGTCTTCCGAACATGTAAGAACATGAAATAGAAGCTAGAAATTGATTGAGATAGAATTAGAGGCTTACGTGAGGAATCGTTGAATTGTAAGGTTAGTGCTAGCTTTATGTCTTTTGCCATCTTTTAGCTTATTGCTGTTGCCGGGAGACTTGACTCAAGACGAGGCATATTCTTGTGATTTGTATAGTATCATTTTGATGTGATATGTTGATGTTTCCTATTCTGATGCTTGGATTGATATTCTCTGTGCTTGATGCTATGATAAATGCCCAAGCTTTCATGTATAAGGTGAACTATTTAGAATGACATGATGACATGCATGGAGATGAATGATGAATGGAGAAAGAGTGAAAAGAAAGCAAGAAATGATGGCAGAGCTCAGCTCTGGGCATACTGGGTCAACACTGAGTATGGGAGTCCTTCGCGAATCATTAGATAAGTAACCTCCCGAGAAGGGATATGAGTCTCGAGACCTACAGTAGGATTCAAGTGTAGAGTACTCCAAAGTTATATGCCCTCCTATGGGAGATGAGTACCGGTACCTATCGGGACCCATTATGTGCAAAAGGAATGTGCACAATCACAGGAAAACAAGAGTGAATGAGTGAAAGGAGGATGAGGGAGACTGCCGGGTGCAGTTGCATTCGCATTGCATAGAATGCTAGGTTGCGATGTTTCTGATATGATGTTTATGTTGGATTGCTATATGATTTATATCTGTATATCTGTGTTTCTAGCACCATTGAGTTTATCTCAGCGTTTGTCATTTGATGAACGTAGGTTCAAAGGCCTCGGGTGAGTGTGTAGAGAAGGATTAGAGGTCGTCAACTGAGAAAAACTGATCTCGACTTAGTATGGGACTTTTGTGGCATACTCCGACTCCTTTTTGGCTGTGTAGTTAGTGTGGCAGTAGTTGGCCAATAGTTGTATAACTTTTGGTGGTGATTATGTACGTACTCACTTGTTTGTAAGAATCATAACAGTTTTTATATATATATCAGTCACGGAATTGCCTGTTATAGTGTAATGCTTAAGTGTATGCCAGGTTTATCTAGGGTATCTTAGCACATCACGATGCTTTCATTGCACCACCACCATTAAGCTTAGAGATGTGTCCCCATACGATGTCTTCATGATGTATCCTTTATGGTGTAGGCATCGGTCTTCTTCTGGGGGGGGCCGCTATTTGTGCCACAGGAGCATGTCCTCCTGGGTATGGGTTGAGTGTGACACATCCTCTGGAATGTACAATCTACTACCATACCTCAGTAACCCCTCTGTGCACCTGACTGTACCTTCTCCAACTATTTCCGGTACTCGACATCCTAATGAACAACCTCTCTAACCCGATCTGGTAGTATAGACCTGACTTGCAACTGTAATTCTGCCAACACATAAATAGAATGAACTGTAATAAGAGCTTTCAACTGTCTAACCTCCCGTATCAGAACCAATGGCGACTGCTGCAATAAAGCAAAGGCTTTTCTGCTCAAGGTGTCTGCCACCCGATTGGCTTTCCTTGGATGATAGTCAATTAAGCAATCATAGTCCTTAATCAACTCTAGCCAACGCCGCTGTCTCAAATTCAGTTCATGCTGTGATCCCAGATACTTCAAACTCTTGTGATCCGTGAAGATATAGCATTTCTCACCATAGAGATAATGCCGCCAAATCTTCAATGTGAACACTATAGCTGCCAACTCAAGATTGTGGGTTGGGTAATTGCGGTCATGAGGTTTTAGCTGTCTCGAGGCGTAGGCAATTACTTTACGACCCTGCATTAACACGCAACCCAATCCATTAATTGAGGCATCATTGTAGACTGTATAATCCATACCCAGAGTTGGTAATATCAATATTGGAGCCTGTATCAAACAAGCTTTCAATCTGTCAAAGCTGCTCTGACACTTTTTAGTCCACTCAAATGGTACATCCTTCCGCAACAGAGTAGTCAGAGGCATAGCTATCATAGAGAAGCCCTTCATGAAATGTCTGTAATACCTAGCTAATCCCAGAAAACTATGTATCTCCCTAACTGATCTCAGAGCCTACCAATTCATCACTGCCTCAATCTTACTGGGATCCACATGTATACCCTCTGCCAAAACTACATGACCCAGAAAGTAGACCTGATCCAACCAGAAAGGACATTTAGACAGCTTCCCATACAACTGTCTCTCCCTCAGCCTCTGCAACACTAACCAAAGATGTCTGTCATTCTCAACCCGATCCTGAGAATAGATCAGAATATCATCTATAAAAACTACCATGAATTGATTTAAATACTCGGTAAAAATAGTGTTCATCAAAGCCATAAAAGCTGCCGGCGCGTTGGTTAACCCAAACGGCATCACCAGGAACTCATAGTGACCATAACACATACGGAAAGCAGTCCTCAAAACACTGTCCTCCTTAACCCATAACTGATGATACCCAGATCTGAGGTCAATCTTAGAAAACACAGTCGCTCCTCTAAGCTGATCAAATAAATCGTCTATCCATGGAAGTAGATAATGATTCTTAATTGTCACCCGATTCAGCTGGCAATAATCAATACAAAGCCTCTTTGACCCATCTTTCTTCTTAATGAATAGAACTGGTGCTCCTGACGGTGATACACTCGGCTGTATAAACCCTTTCTCTAATAACTCCTGTAGTTGTTGCTCAGTTCCTTTAACTCTGTAGGAGCCATTTGATATGGGGCAATCGAAATCGGCTCTGTACCAGGCAAAACCTCAATCTCAAACTCTACCTCTCTGCTAAGTGGTAACCTCGGTAGCTCATCTGGAAATTGTACTACACTGACTACCTAACCCCCTAAATACACACTGATGCATATGCCGGATGCTGAAAAGTCACCCTCTTCCTTTGACAATCCATCACTGCCTGATATTGTGACAACCAGTCCATCCCTAAGATGACATCATACTCTGCACACAACATCTCTATTAAGTCTGACAGAAAAAGGTGTTCCTCCAACACCAGAGGATACTGCCAGAAAACTCGATTCACCACGGCTGCCTTGCCTAACGGACTAGACACCAAAACATCGTACCCCAAACCCTCACTCATGATGTTTAATAAACATGCAATCCATGTATTGATGTAGGAATGCAATGATCCAGGATCAAACAATACCAACACATCATGATCGAGTATAAGAAAATTACCGAGGACTACATCGGCTGCCTATGCCTCCTCCCTCTGTCTCAGACTGTATACTCGAGCTGGTGCTTTCCCTGGATGGTTCACTGAACTTTGACTACCATGCCTACCACTTCCATTTCTACCCCGACCTCTACCTCGGCTATTAAAATGAGAACCTCCAGGAGATGATCCAGTCGTAGGTCATGACTAATAAGATCTACCCTCAGCAGTAGTATGTACTGGTGTCGTTCTGATGCTAGGACACTCTCGAGTATAATGTCCCATTCCACCGTATCGGAAACAAGTCTGTGAGCGCTAGTTTCTACCGGGGGCCAGAGCAAGGCTTGCAAAAGTCACGGACTGGGGACCGCACTTGGAGCGAAAGTGCAGTCTTCCTAAGGGGTTCCCTTAGGGAATGATACGGACTCAAAAGAGTCGTAAGTAGTCGCCACCGGATGGTTCCGAATTAGTCCAACCGACCCATAGCATGAGTGCTAGTTAAACCCTTCAGAGATTGGGTTCGGGTGGTGGGGATCTATTCTATGAGTTTCCAAAATCGATTTTACCATTTTAGTTGGAATTAGTTATCCTAAGCAGGCAAGCATACGAGCGTAATTATAAACACACAGCGCGTCATGTGTATTGGCATTGCAAGGTTGCATGTAGAATGACATATAAAGCTATATGGCATATAGATGGCATGGCATATGCATGTCATGTGATATAGTGATAAAAGTAACATGGCATATGCATGATATATGAGCATGTATGATACATCATATGCATGTTCTGGCAACCTAATATGTAAGCACATATTATAGCAAATAGCGTATTACGTTATGCGTTAACGTTTTTGATTCATTTTAGCGTTAGGCGTATAGCGTATGCAATGCGTATGCGGGATGAATGACATATCATATGCATGATATGTGAAGTGATTCATGACATGGCATATGTTATGACATGACATAATAAGTAGCATACCATATACATGGTGTATGCATGGCATATCATATTCATGATATGTATGATGGTGTAATACATGGCATATGCATGACATGTTAGATGTATGACATACCAAATGCGTGGCATGTGAAGTGATGCGTGACATGGCATATGCATGATATGTGTAGTAGAATATGCTTGTGTCATGTGACATGATATGTGAAATGTTAACATGACTAGATCGCCTTCCTGTATGGTCACAGGCTTAACCTTTCTGTTGAACGCGTTGGCCATGCACTTTTTGTAAAGCTGTAGATGATAGAGAGCTTTCAGCTGTTTTTCATCAATAGTGACCAGCTGCTCATATCTGGCCCTTTTCCATTCAGCTTCTGGCAATTGAGATTCCAGAATGACCCGAAGTGATTTCAGCTCCACTTCAATTGGTAACACGGCTTCTATCCCGTAAACCAGAGAATAGGGAGTAGCACCTGTGGGACTCCTTATAGTGGTTCTGTAACCCCATAAGGCAAATGGCAGCTGCTCATGCCAATCCCTA
>CANYBF011200930.1:0-39408 GCA_948192965.1 Dalechampia spathulata | reverse complement strand
ATGCATATGATATGCCATTCATACTCACATGACATGCATATACCATGTTACTTTTATCGCTATATCACATGACATGCATATGCCATGCCATCTAAATGCCATATAGCCTTATATGTCATTCTACGTGCAACTTTGCAACGCCAATCCACATGATGCTCTGTGTGTTTATAATTATGCTTGCATGCTTGCCTGCTTAGGACAATTAATCCCAACTAAAATGGTAAAATCAATTTTGGAAACTCATAGAATAGATCTCCACCACCCGAACCCAATCTCTGAAGGGTTTAACTAGCATTCATGTTATGGGTCGGTTGGACCAATCCGGAACCATCCGATGGTGACTCCCTTGCAACTCTTTCAAGTTCATATCATTCCCTAAGGGAACCCCTTAGGAAGACTGCACTTTCGCTCCAAGTGCGGTCCCCGGTCCGTGACTTTCGCAAGCCTCGCTCTGGGCCCCGGCAGAAACCGGCGCTCACATATATATTATGAAATTCTAATATAATTAATATAATAATAAAGTATTCATATTTTACTACCAACAATTAATATTATTATGTATAAATATACTAATATTTAATTACATAAAACTTATATCAAGTATTCACCATAATATATAAAATTAATTATATAATGTTTTAATCAATATAAATACTAAAATTAACATAATTAAAATTTTATTTAAAATATTAAATTTTTAAAGGAAATTATAATTTTTCATAATTTTAAAATTTATTAAAAGTATCATATTCTTAAAAATTGCTTATGATAATAATCCATTTATATATTTTGACTAAAATTAAATTAATATGATAATAAAACATACCTTTTTTAACTAATTCTTTATATTCAAGGCTCAAACTTTTTATTGATCCTATTGATTAAAGATTTAGATGTTAATAAAGAATTTATATCATTTTAGCATGATTTATTATGTTTTAGGTTGTGTATGGTTGTACCAGTAGTTGGTACAGGCATACTGAGAACTATTGGTTGATTTTGAAGAAGTTAACAATTTTGACAGATTTTGAAGAAGTTAACAATTTTGATAGAAACTTTGATATAAGCATACCACTTTATATTATATGTACAGTCATACCATAATTATTGCTTAAATTCAGATTTAATTTTTAACACTCGTATAATCATACCATTTGAATGTATGGTCATACGCAACTTTGAATATTAATTTTTCTATCTAACTTAAAAGAGCTTCAATGAAACTATTAGTATTTGATGCTTAGAGTAACAGATTATTGTTGAGAGAAAAATATATTTAAGGTTGAGAAATCATTTATTCAACTAAATAACTTGAATTTTGAACTATTACATTTTCTCTCTCTAATTACTTTTGTTCATTTGAATTCATTAATTGCTTCATTTTAATTATTTTGTATTGGATTGGTGATAGTCATTACTTGAATATTAATATTGTAATTGAAAATATTCTCATGAGATTGAACTATATTATAAATGTTTAAGTGTTAACTTACAAAATACTAGGATTGAGATTCTTGGTTGAAGAATTCAGTTATGTAATTTTATGAAATTTTAGTAGAATCTTAAGTTACTATTTAGAAGAGTGAATGTAAATAATTATTATGTCGAACTACTATAATTACGTATTGACTACTTGGAATTTCACTTTTTAATATTTTTACAATTTGAATCATTTTTAATTTGCAGAAATATCCAACTTTTACATTAATCTATTTATTTTTATACATATAAAAAATATATTTATTATTTTTAATATTTACTCTTATTATTATCATATAATCAAATAGATTAGAACTTTTAATTTTTTTCAAATGATAATATAAATATTAAATCTGCATATTTTTTGTATTGAATTTCATTCTTTTATTAGTAAATTTTTTTTAAAATATGCCAATAACATTAATTAATAAAAAATTAAAATTTGATTAAATTATAACATAAATAAATAATATTAGAATTCGAGTAGATAATATAAATTAAATAATATTAAAATTTAATAAAAAAATCATATGCATATCTTTATGTTTGTAATAACCAATTATATATATGTTTTGATGCATTTGATTCAATCATAAAATTTATGCATATTTTTTTTATTAAAGTTTAATATTATTTAGTGTTATACTCAAATTTAATTACATTTTTTGTTAATTAATATTATTGATATATCAAAATAAAATTTTTATTATCAATTAATAATTAATAAAAATGAAATTTAATAGAATTGTTTTTTAAAATAATAGATAGCAAAAAATTAATAGTTTGAATAATAAAAATAAACAAATTCAAATGTATGAAAATAATAATCATGGCTATCATAAAAGTCGAATACTTTTATAGAAAAAAATTTTTAATTAAAATTATAAAATATATAAAAGATTTAAATTTTTAAATAATGACATTTATTGATATTTGTATAATAAAAAATTATTTAAAAAATATATGCATTATATTTTCATGTTAGTTTGATTTGATTAAACATATAGATAAATTATTATTACAAATAATTTTTATTTATTAAATTTTAAAATTTTAACCAAAATTATAATTTCATTGAATATAATTAAGAACACCTATTTAATATTTAATTAATTTAATTTATTTTTAATCAAACTCGAGTTTCATTCATAACTTTTGCTGACAACGTAGCAAAGTAAAGATTAAAAATCCTGCAAATGAAGCCAATAGGAAACAGCCACGTCTGCCGAGTATGCAATGAAAATCGTGTCCAATTCTCATGCTTTTCCTGACAAATAAATAACGGAAGAGAAGAAAAGCAACTAAAATCTTCGGTATGATAGGAACCATCCTTTGTTGGTTACGATCTTAGTATCCATATACACGTTGATTGATCAGCTTCTAGAACGCTCAACAGCTGATAATTGCGATCGTCGCAGTCGGCGGTGAGGTCCGGTGAGATATAATGGCTCAGGACAAGTATAATTTGAAAAATCCTGCGGTTAAGAGGATTTTGCAGGAGGTTAAAGAGATGCAGTCCAATCCTTCCGATGATTTCATGAGCATGCCTTTAGAGGTTCAATTCTATTCTGTTCTATTTTGCTTCTCTTATTGTTGCTGATGTTGTTATGCAGTAGTTTTATTTTTGTTTCTATTTTCAATTTTAATTTTCATATGTAGATCGAATTTTAACGTTTTGATGTGTAAATTATGGCAATATTTTATTTTTTTCCCGCAATCTTTAGGGATTTGAAATCATCTCTTGGAAATATTAAATTTTACAATTTGAGGCTGCTTGAATTTGAAATTTTTAAGATGCTACTTTTGGATCTTATAGTGGTTTTAATTTTGTAATTGAACATGCAATTGTTATGGCCATTGCCGAAGTTAAATTACAGTATACTATCTTCTGAATCCTTGTTGTTAATTGTTTTGCAGGAGAATATATTTGAATGGCAGTTTGCAATCAGGGGGCCAAGTGATACTGAATTTGAAGGAGGGATTTATCATGGAAGAATTCAATTGCCTTCAGAATATCCGTTCAAGCCTCCTGCATTCATGTTGTTGACAGTTGGTTTCTTTCCTTTCTTTTTTTGTTCTCTTCTGTTTTTCATTTCTAATCACTGATTCAAACTTCGATGTGTATATTCAAATTTCTAAGGTGAGTATGTTGTGCTGCTTTGTTCTTTGACAGTCAAATGGCCGCTTTGAGACCCAAACAAAAATATGCTTAAGCATATCAAATCACCATCCTGAGCATTGGCAACCATCTTGGAGTGGTAAGTACTGCTAATTTGCAGCTCTTATCAGCTCATATGATATCATTGGCTGTTTAAACTGTCATTTGATATAGTATTAGTAGAGCTTATCCTTGAAGATCTGTTATAGTTTCTAAACTGGTGAAGGCAGAGGGTTAGCTTTGAGTTATGATAAACTCATGTTACTAGCTGTCTCCTGCTGCTTTATTTTTAGTAATTTATGTGGTTTTAATTGATAAAGACAATTTGAAAGTCAGATTTTGCACGTATGCATGTGTTTGTACCGTGGAAAACTAGTTGTAAATATATTACTTCCATCAAACACATTGCTAATGTGAATAATTTCACAAATTTCTGCTGGCAGTACGGACAGCTCTGGTAGCGCTTATTGCATTCATGCCCACCAATCCAAATGGTGCACTGGGCTCACTAGACTATAAGAAGGAAGAGAGGCGTGCTCTAGCCATTAAATCTCGTGAAGCAGCCCCAAAATTTGGTACTCCTGATCGTCAAAAACTAATTGATGAGGTTCGTTTCTTCCTTCTGTGACCTCTTTTCTCTGTTTTTTGTTTGTAACCTGTGCTAAAGTTGTAGATTAACTTTTCATTGTTACAGATTCATCAGTATATGCTAAGCAAGGCATTGCCAGTTCCCCAGCTAAGCCCCTCTCAGGATACTGAAGAACAGTCTACCAACAAGGATGGTGAAGCTAGGGGAAGTATACAAGAAGAAGTAGCCGCAGTTGCAAATCTTTCAAATCAAGCAGCTGGTGAAAACCAGGCAGTGGGTGATAGAATTGTTGAAGAAGTGCCTGAGGCTCCTGCAAATGTGAATACTGGTACCACAGAAGTGAGAGCATCAACAGAGATTCCTGCTAGAGGTTCAAGTGATCGACCACTGCATAGAGCTGAAACAAGGATTGAGAAACCAGCTGAGGATCGCTTGTTCACTTGGGCTGCTGTTGGACTAACCATTGCAATTATAGGTCTTTTGCTAAAAAAATTTATGAAGTCAAGCGGACACGGTGCCGTTTTCATGGAGGGAGGATCTTAAAACCACGTGGTATTCATCTCTTCTTCTGTTTTATTCAATGATCTGTTGACATGATCAATTATTATTGTAGGTAATAACGTAGATTAGAAGTATTCAAGTATATTTATCGTCATTATCTAATTATTGTCCTTGTCAAAGATATTTCATATTTCGTATATTCCGATTGTACAAGTTTTGTTTTATCTGTATGTGATTTGAAGCCTCTTACCAAAAGAATATACGAAAATTATAACAATCATGTTTGAATTTTTTCTGGGTGACCAGATATCAGGGAGTGAACTTCGAAGATGCTTTCGGTCAGTTCATCCTGACCCTCCTTAGTCTTACTTTAGTATTTTAATTAGATTAGATTCTTTATACGAAATTATCTAGTTTATTAAAAAGAGTTTTTTGGCATCTTTAAATACTCTTTATTAAAGATATAAGTATACTTTTAATACCGTAACATTCTCTATCTATCTATCTATCTATGTTGATTCCAGGTATATGTATCTTTTTCACTTTTTTTTGGATATAAGATTGGTTACTTAATATCATTATTGAAATGTTTATAATTCAATTTCATAATTCACATTTAAAAATATATTGTAAATATATAAAATATTATTTAAATCTCATTTAATAAATTATTGAAGACTTCGATAAATTGGCATAAATGTCAAACATAAGATCGACGCAACAAATCCTTTTTAAGATCATTTTGAAAACTCCTGAATCCTGATTCCCAAGTAAGACGTCGCACGCCATTGATACAAGTTTGTAAAAGCATATTCAAGAATGCACTAGGGCAGGAAACAATGAACTCTGTCGTTGAAGGAGACAAAAAAATGTCGGGTATTACTTCCGTACAACTTGCTTTCCGTTGACGTCATCATTTCAATTTCAAAGTTTTGGAGCATTATAAAGGCTATTCTGTTGGATTCCTCGTCGGAAAATTGCTTTCCTGGTATCAAACGCAGTTTCTTGTTTTTTCATTAGGTTGCCTGACAATGGTTGGTGTTGATTTACGATTGAAGGGAGAATCAGAAAGCTTCCTCTTCTGAATCTAGAACAGCTACACTCGTTCAGAATCGATAAGCGTAAAAAGTTTAGTTCTCTGTTCGGGATAAATAAAGGCAATGTTTTCTCTGAGCATGATACTAATGGAAGGATGTTTTTTCTCTGATTGAAGAATAGGAACAAGATTCACATTTTGATCGCGGATGATATTCAAGTTTCAATGTATATTCTCCTCTGCAATTCTCAGTTAAGCTAGTGATTTTCAACCCAAGAAGCAAAAAGAGGATTTTAGTCTCCCCTTTTGCTGCTTAAGAATTATTGGTTGATCGTTTAACTTTAGCCAAACAATGGCAGGCCATGGATTGTCTACTGAACAAGTCATGACTACTGCTGGGGTGAGGTTTGTGACTCGAGGTTTGGTGTTCTTGATAAATTCATCTAGTTTACTTCTCCCTAGCTACTAAATCTTATGGACAGTTTAATCCTGAAAGCTGGTAGCCACCCTTAACACATGCAAGTTGGAAAGAAAGTTATCACAAACTGGTGTAAGAATCTGTCTTGAAGAGGATCAATAGCTGGAAGTGGCTCCTAATACCTCATAGATTAAGAAATGTAAGAAAATCACAAACAGATGTGTAAAAAGCCTGTCACTTTCGGTTGTTGCAAATGACTTGCTTTTCTCCAGGCGGCAAATTTAACTGGAATGAAGCCATCATAGAGAATGTGCCAAAGGTGAAGAGCTGATTGTCAAGATTACTGCTGTAGGGACTTCCCCAAAGCTCTTGATTGAGGATACAATTATGCTTAGGCCATCGACATACCGTTTCCTTGCATAAACATGTTACATCTTAAACAAGATTATTTGGCTATCAGTGATGTGCAAAATGGTGGTAATTAAAAGCTAAGCCATCCACAATTTGGCAGTTATGGTTTGACTAAGCTCTTCTCTGCATCAGTGAAAATTTTGATGATGTTGACGTTTGTGTAGATCCATGAAGTCATTATTTTCAGGTAAAGGAATCAGGATTACTGTGTTTAATGAGGGAGACGATATGAATATTCGTAATGTCTGATGTCTGGCAACTCGACGTGAAATATGGAGACAAACGAAGTGAATCATCAGTCTACCTAGCAAACTTGACGGTTATAAAATTTGCTTGCAGCGGCTCTTGTATGGTTCGTTAGAATGCAAAAGGCCTAATCTTGGGATGGAAATGTACTCCGACCCTTTCTCTCTTTGCCTACTGAGACTGGCAAGGTGAAGCAAAGATTTCACGTTCCAACTTCTCCACAAACCACCAAATCTTGGTTGTGCAGTTGTGGCCGCCTCTAGCTATAAAACGAAAAGTCATACAAGTAGTCTAATGGTATCAGAATTCACGAGTCACTCATTGAATTTCGCATCCTAATCAGGTTCCGACCTGTCAATATTTAATCAATTCTATCCTTAGAAAGTTCACTTCATCAAGCATATGGGATATGTTCCAACCAGCCAGTTAATGAAGTATTGGATACTGATGTACACAATGAACAGAAAAATGAAAAATGCTCAAAGAAAAGAGTTCCCAGTTGATCAATGATCAACAAACTGCTCTTTTGCAATTACGTTCAGCAGCCAGTCTTGAACATTCTGACCATATTAAGTCAGTTTCTCAACAATTGGCACATCATATATTATATATTTATATAGACTACATTGCTACAGACTGAACTTCTTAGGTGGGCAAGTTCTTGTTTCTGTCGTTCTGGGTGTCTTAACAAGTACCACTTTCCAGCCCAAAGGCTTCAGGCTGGATGTATGTATGTATACAACCTCAACTTCCAGACAAATCCATAGTCTTGACATTATAATGTTTGAATGTTTATTCTGAGTTACTTGTCTTTCTTTTAAGGAATTCCATTCTGCAATCATGTTTGTTCTTTTGTTGACTTAGACATCCAACAAGGAAACCAACTTCATTAAGATTAAACCCTCCATCACTCTTGTTGTTTACTTGTACCAACATTCCTGTTAAGAAAGATATCAGGAAAGGGAACATCTTTCCTTGGACTTCCCGTAAAATGTTTGTCTGATTTGATTTTTCTTACAACACATTGTTGCCACTGACGTCTTCTATGCAGGAATTTCTGGTTATCAACGGATGTAGCAAACATTCATGATTCTTTAATACCCGGCCTGATGTGATGTCCTCGACCTGAAGTGTTTGTCAGGTTGCATTTGCCTCTAGATTCTCCGGTTGATGCTCTTACCAAGTTCTGCATCCATTAGACGATGAACATTCAAGTGAAAATAACAAGTTTTCTGTATAACATCATTGCCAATGTCAGGTTTTCCAATTTGCAGGAAACCCTCTGGTGTAACTTGTTCCAGGCCATGTAGTGAAGGAACCTGTTAGTACAAAGATTCCAGAAAGAGAAGTTTTCCAAGGCAAAGAGGTGAAGAAGTGAAGGTAGAAACCAAAAATATAGAACTCTTGACTTGCTTGAATGATGGCTCGTAGTCATAGATTATCAACTCATGAAATTATGAGGATATCAAGGGCATGGTTCACTCAATTTTCTTCTGAAAAGCTGAGTGACCTCTCAACAATTCAACATTTCTTTGATGGTTCCCAGTTTGGTCTTTCTCGAGAAGAAATCAAAGACGTGGAACTTGCAATTCTACTTATAGCTACTGCTGACAAGGTAGGCAACAAACAATTCGATGATGCGAGCAAATTGCTCAACTTGTGCCATTTCTTGTCTTCAAATCAAGGACATGCAGTTCAACGAACTGTTCATTTTTTCTCCAAAGCTCTTCAAGAGAGAATTGCTCAAGAAACTATGGCAATCTCATGGAATGGATTTGAGTTTAAAGAAACAAGGGTATCATTGTGTCCTGGAGAACTTAAGGTTGGAGCAAATCCTGCTCTCATTTCATGCTGCTTACAGCTTCCTTGTCTTCAGGCAGTTCTGTTTGCTGGAATCCAAGCGATTCTAGACAGTATAGGATCAGCTAAAAAGATTCATTTCATAGACCTTGGAATCAAAACTGGAGGGCACTGCACAATATTGATGCAAGCTCTTGCGAATCGACAGGACTGCCCGGTTGAGCTTTTAAAGATAACTGGCGTTGGAGTGGTAGAATCGAGACAAAGAATAGAAAATGCAGGTAAAAGCTTGGTATCTTTTGCCAAAACCTTAGATTTACCATTTTCATTCAAAAATGTTATAGTAACAAACATCAAAGATCTTGAAAGTGATATGTTCGAAATAAACAATGATGAAGTCGCAGCAATATTCTTGCCAAGTATACTGAGATATGTAAAACCACATCAAGACTGCTTAGAATATATACTAAGATTGCTAGAAGAGCTCAATCCATGCGTTCTGGTGATCATTGAATATGAGTTGAACCATAATACACCAATATTCATAGGCAAATTTCGTGAAGTGTTACATTTCTATAGCACAATCTATGATGGTGTTGATGGCTGCATCAGTCATAGTGATGTAAACAGAATGACACTAGAATCATGCATTGGAGACGAGATTAGGGACATTATTGCAGCAAAAGACGACGAAAATATTTACGAGCACATGAAGATCGAGGAATGGAGAGATTACCTGACAAGGCATGGAATGGTAGAAACAGAAGTTAGCATGTCATCATTCTACCAAGCAGAATTGATGCTCAAGAAATATGATTCTGGGAGATTATGTCTCCTTGTCAGAAATGGAAAATGCCTTATTACTGGTTGGAAGGGAACTCCAATTAATTCCCTTTCTACTTGGCGCTTTCAACAAGAGCAGTCAAAAAGGAACTGCACCAAGAAACCTAAAATCTGTTAATTTCCATTACAAATTTCAATAAAAAGTCTTTTCTCGTCTTCTTAGAGGCAATTTGATGATCTGCATGTTCAGCTTTGTTATTGTTGTTCAGAAAGTTTATCAGCTGACAGTAATATTTCACAGGATGTTTGACATATTGCTACCAGATTCTTAAACATGCTATTTCTTATCGACACTATTCTCTTTCTCTGGCTGCTCCTGTCACCAGATTCCAATTCTGAACTTGAGTCAGCATCAGAAGAATCTGAAGTTGAACCTCCGCTTCAGCCTTGATCCTACTACCCACAGTCTGATTGTCGTCTTCTTTCTCGTTTGACATGATCCAAAAAGAAATTCTGAAAAGTTTTTGATCCATAACAGCTAATTCTTCTATTCCAATCCATAAATGCCACTTGATTCAATAATCAATATTAAGACTAATTTGCATAGACAAACCATTTTTTTAAAAATACAAATTATTTAACCTGGAAGTCTTGATTCTATTTCTGATGTACAGACCTGAA
The DNA here is from genome assembly GCA_948192965.1 of Dalechampia spathulata. NCBI lineage: Eukaryota > Viridiplantae > Streptophyta > Magnoliopsida > Malpighiales > Euphorbiaceae > Dalechampia > Dalechampia spathulata. Next base: position 29,306 of record CANYBF011200930.1, on the reverse strand, counting down.
ATTTATGCTCCATGGTTACACATTCTACTTCTGGCCCATTAAAATCGTCAAAATCAACAGAGAAGCTGCTGTTCATTCAAGACTAGTTCGTATTTGGAGCACATATTTCTGACCCAGTTAAGGACTAACTAAGAATCTGTTGATCATGGTAGAAATCAATGCCACATAGCTTTTGCATCAGCGCTACCCCATTTTTTCTGAATTTATTTCTGTCAAGCTGTTTATGAGGACCCATATGAATACGACATGGTTTCCACGGAAAAAAACACTTACAAGCCCAATCATGGCTCAAATATTTAACCTTTCTGTGCAGGGCTGCTAAATTTCGTACTCAGCTTGTTTAAATAATGTAGTTAACATTCTTAGTTTGCTCTTGTACTGAAAATTGAGCCTAGTTCATGTTATGAAATCGTACCATACATGTATCCCTGGAGAGGGTATAACAAGAATATATATGTATCAGAAGAAGATAGAATATCAAGGAAAGACTGCCATTGTAGTAAGAACTCGGAAGTTATGGACCATAAAGCTCAAACTTGGAAAGTTCAAATAAGACATTCACGAGTAAACATTGTTATTAATGCGAAAACGTCTAGACCAGAAAATGAAATCGGATAGAAAGATGCAAAAGCTATTCGAAGACCATAATGACAAAAGAAACCCGTCCTGAAAGCAGGAACCAGAAGAAGTAATATTTTCAGAAAATCCCAGAAAGTAAATTTGCAGCAGTGGAAATTGCAGCGCCAGTGATTGCACACTGCACAACTTGTTCGTGAGAAACATCATCAGCTGTAAGCGCCAATGCCATGCCCGTCACAGCTCCAGCCGCTGCACTATTTTTCTGCAAGTTGAACACACATGGTATTAATTGCTTGCTGCACTCTTTTCTGTAAAGCATAAGAATAGAAACCTCACCCAATCATGAGCTCCACGGGCTTCTCTCAGGCCATAAGTAAGACCTGAATACACCCCTGCCGCCAGCCCTGCAACATCAACAACAATCTGTCACCATTGAAACACTATTTGCATTGCATTAACGTGAACTATTTGTAAGAATATATTTTACCCCACTGTAATGATTCTTTTCCTGTGCTCTTCACCTGAAATAGAAACAGGAGGATAATGTTACTAGCATGGTCCTGATAGGGTTAAAGCAATGTGTTGTTCATAATCACGATCCGCCAGACTTGTATTAATTCTTAAAATCAAGAATAACAACTTGAACAATAACTCGAGTTGTGTGGATGCAAGGATATTTGCATATAGTAGCAAATCCTCCTGGATAAAATGAGCTCGTCTACTCGAAGGAAACAGGAACAGCAAATAGGTTGAACTCGGGAAAACCCGAACTAGCAAGCTTATGGAAGAAAAGGAGAGTAGAGGAGAGCAAAGGAAGAGGATGCTTTGCTAGCCATCCGGGAAGAGGTGAACCTTAAAAAGTTGAGCATTGGAGGAAGGAATCTAGGACGTCGGACCTGGAAGGTGGAGAGAATAAAGGAAAATCACCGGGGAAGGTGGAGAGAATAAAGGTGGAGTTGAAAATAAAGACTTAGCAAATCCACCAATTTGGACTTCTTGACCAATTCTCATGTGCACAAGCTCATTCCCGTTTCGAAGCCCATTTTACTAACCCATTTTACTAACCCAAGGATGCAACCATATATAAACATAATTTTGATGTTGTATAAAAAGGATGTGGGATAAGTTCTCTTTTGGAATGGCTAATTGTCTATGTGAGTTCCAACAGAAAATACTAAGAGAAGAATGTGAATTGGATATATTGTTATTAGCAGATTGGTATATTCTGTTCCAAATTTATTCACTTCTCAATAGAAATGTGATGGATCAAAACTCACCAACGCTTCAAGAGATTTCCCATTGGTTTCTCCTGTGAAGCATAAAACCACCATAAGTCAGACATGAGCAGCGTGTGTGTGTGTATGAAAGCCGTGATGTGTACCTCTGAGATCGGGGAATCGGTTGCGCTTTTTGGCAGGAGCAGCAGTAGGAAGCTCTGTTGGCACACTGCTTGAAGAATCAAATCCACTACCTAAATTACATATCGTCATGGATTAAACATCCAACACTCCTAATAAATAATATAGTTAAGAACTCTATGTGTGTGTGCTTTTATATACACACCTTCAACGGCGGTGAAATAGGCCTCCCGAGAAACCGCCTGAATTGCTCCGATCTGTAACGAAGGAAGAAGATTTTTCAATTAATTAACAGAACAAAAATGAGCAAAAAAGAAAAGAGAACGCATGATGGAAAAACGTACTCCAGCTGCTTTGACAAAACTCTCAGCGATACGATTGAGGAGAGGGTGGCCAAGGTCTAACATCCAACCTTTCTCAAATCCACGCAACTCATCCATGAAGGTCCTTGTTTCCAACTTACTGCTCATCTTATCTCTTTTCTGATTTGATTATTCTATTTCTCCGAAACAGTTATATGATGAAATGGTATTATAGTTGATGTATTCAGGGTCAAAGGTTCTTGTCTGTTCATAGGTTAAGATGACAAGCTCAAAGAAATGCAACTCCACAAGCTGCGCGAGAGGAGCTACTTAGGAAGCATGGAAGAAGAGACACGTGGGTTTCAAAGCTTGCTTACATGTCCGATTCCTGTAACGAGTTTGCTAGCATCGTGGCGGGTTCTGATAATACTTCAACATGTGTCACTTCTGCATTAAATCCAATACGAATTTTAGATTCTCAGCCCACAAAAATCAAAAACCGTTTGACATGAAACTGATACAAAACGAGATGTTCGGAATATAGTTGAAATGAATGTTCTTCCTTTGCATTCATCGAATACCAAATCATCCCCTGATTAACGTTAACAGAACGATGCCATTCAGCTATATTGCCTCAGGTGAAGCAACCACCTTTCCATTCAAATATGTGAACGAGGTCAAGTTTGAGACTTACGGAGAAACATAGAAAAAGATTCAGAATCATGCTACAATTTGATTCTGCAATAGTGTGTTCGTATTACAAATTTTATTAAATGGGTCTGTCTATAAATTAGATTTCGACAAATGGAGAAAATTTGAGCTCTCGACAACTCAATAAAGCATTGTGCTGTTACAAACACACCAACCGACACAAAACTGAAACAACACGAAGGAACCTATTCAGGGCATGTATTAATTGATTGATGCCCTTTCTTCACATTGTTAGCGGCTAACATATGACTAAGCAGGAAAAAAAAACAAGAACAAAAGAAAATTAATGCTGATGAATTGTTATACAAAAGCAAACAATTACTCTGCAACATCAGAAAGGCTAGTGAAAGGGGTATGTACAGTGGACTAGTATTATGAGTATTCTTCCCCCACCTGGCACTATACAGTATCGTCTCCTACCCATCGACTCAGCTGTTAACCGCATATTAACCATCTTACCCGGATGTGCTCTTTCTGTATTTGTTGTTCGAATAGCAGCCGATGACATGCGCATGCAAATATTGCAGTTCATTCACACGGCGCTGCAAACTAAATCCTGAAATACGACGTCATGATCCATTTACAGTCATTTCCGGTGAGGATTTTGGTGGTATTAATGAACCGTCCTCTAAGCTTAACTCCCCATTTTCTGATGTGCCATGCAAGCAATCAGAACAACTTCTAGAGGCGGCAGGATCCTTCTCCTGATGGTTTTCCTCCCTCAATTTACTGCTGTTATTGTCGCTGCTTTCAGAAAAAGCAGCAGCTTCGTTGCCTTCCTCTGAGCACTTCTTTTCATCAGGTATACCAGAAGTTGTATGCTTCGGACCTGCTGTCTTTCTACTGGGTAGCACCGTCTGGCTCAGTGTTGAACAAAGAGCAGCGAATACACTTCCTCTTGATTTCGAGTGCTTCCCTAGTCTCTGCTTCTTTGCTGGCTCAGGTTCCTTATCCCTCGAATGCAGTTTACGCTTCAACTTGAAGGACTCCATAGTTCCTTCACCTTCCTCTAATGTTTCTGGCTGTTTCTGTTCCTTTGCAGGTGATCTATAATCTTCATCGTCATCGTCATCAGCGTAGTCGACCAGCCTCGAACTATGACAAAAAGATGAATACATGAAGCATCCATTTATAGAATCTGTTTTCCAGAATTTTCCAGGAGGAATATTCAATACCTTAATGTTGAATGGTTTGCAGCAACTCCATTGGATACCGAAGATTCAAGTTGAACTCTTTTGGCATGTGAGGCGGACGTATTTTCTTCATCGCTGAATATGAATTAAATTCAGTCAGAAGAGTTATTAGGAAACAGTTCTGCAAACATACAAGCAAAACGGACCTTTCCTCTTTGAAGTATTCCTCCTCTTCTTTTCCTAGAGCGCGCTCATCGATTCTCCTCTGATCCAATGTGCTACCACTATTTTTCATTGCACAATTCTCCAGGCACTGCCATTACAGTCGTCAGCAAGAGAAAGATTAAGCCAAATACTGAACCCGCATAAAGTAGGCAAAAGCTGAGAATACCTGCTCATATTTAACTTTAAAAGCTAGAATGGAAGCTATATTCTCGAATTTAACCAACTCATTCCAAAATGAATCGACTATATAATTGATCAACGACTTCAGGTTTTCCTGAGGGAATCAAAAAGAAATCCAAAAATTAACACTTATCAATGCATACGAGACGAACGAAGAATGAAAAGGCCGTTACTAACATGACCACCTTGCAGATATACTCGAAAAGGTCTAAAACTGCAGAATGCAGCAGATTATATCGGTTGCCATTGCCAACAAAAGCATCCACTATTGGCTTGAGGAGATTGTGCCTCGCAAAATAATTTGTCAAATGTTCGTCCTGTAAATTAATTGAAGGACCAAATTAAACATAACAGCCATAAATCAACGATGAAGTCCAACAAGTTTAATTTCCAAATGTTTCACATTAAAATAGCAAAACACGTGAATAAAGATTCAATATCAAATTCCATGCAGGAAGCATCTCAGAAGCAACATATCATTTGACATGCTAAACACCAGTCGAGCATCGCCAATACTTGCTATTATTCTCCCACATATTTGGTTAAATAATGGATTCTATCACAAAGGACATACATGACGAGAAAGAATCGTGCGGACAAATCGAACCGCGGAAACTACAAGGTAATTTTCCCTTCTTCGTGTCAGTGTCAAAACTTTATCTATAACATTATTGAGAAGAAAATTAGACCTGCACGCATAAGGAAAGACCAATTTACGTCATGAAAATAGCAGGGGAACATAGACTATGAAAGGTCGTAAAACAAAATAGTACTCGAGGAATTACTTTATTCTGTAAGGATGATGTAGAACGCAGAAGCATAGCAATTCACAGATGTTTGAGAGTATTTCTGGCTTTACACTATTCTGATATTCAACTCTTTCACAAGAGTCCTGAGATCTGTCTCTTGATTTAGCATTGTGTTTAACTGGGCATGATTCTGCTATAACATCAATTAATTGCCCCAAGTGCTTCTCGTAGAAAATGTCAATTATATTGTCTCTCTGTAGCACAAGTATACAAAAAATGTAGTCACTAAAATGAGCTGAGAGTAGAATGCTAAGCAAAGTGACAACGTGGAGCGAAAGTTCTACTGATCAGTTTTCCCGACAAACGAGCCAGAACCATGTAACAAATTACATAATCAAACTTCAAAATTTTAATCAGCATAAAAAGAAAAATTAACTGTAAACTACAGAAGCACAGGTTGTAAATGCATCTGGAAGGACCTGATGCAACAGTCGTTATATGCCTATCCGGAAACTGTATCTGGAACTAGGTTATGATATTCACCAACAAGCACTGGTCTAGGGAGAAAATCTTAAGGAGTAGATGTGAGTAAAAGGAATCACTATATATACATAAATTAGGAGAAAGAAAAACACAACAAGAGGAGTAAAGAGACCAGAAAAAGAAGGGAAGCACCAAGGGACAATCATTGGCACAACAAATAATAACAAAAAGTGATGGCTTTAAATTGGGATGAATGGTAGAAACAGGAACCTGAGCATGCGCTCCTGACAATGTGTATGAATCCAGCAAATTACGAAGGATTTCAAGAAACTGACAGTGCATTTTCTCCCCAAAATCTGTTATCATCCCTTTAACCTGTATGCAGATGCAGACATTACTTAGTCCATTGAACACAAACATCTGAAGTCATGTCATATGTAAATAGGATAAAGCATCAAATTATTTCATTCATTTAAAGGGTGCTATGATAATATCCATCTGATATCTAGCTGTTGATAAAATAAACTCTGGCACCCAAGAGAACCGAGGCAGGTATATTAATATCTTACTTCAGATGGATAACAAGAAGCACGTACCAGTAATCCTAGAAGTGGAATTCCTTCCTGCCTAACAACATATGAGCGTAGAAGATTTGGATCCTGATTTAAGAAAAGGATGAGGATATCTGTCCTGCAACCAAAATAATGGCCTGCAGTTAGGGTTACGCAACTAGATATGAACAAAAACAGAAAGAGGACTGTGATGTAATGAAGGAGGAAAATAATGGCTCTCATTACCCAGTTAATACAAGTTTCTTGTCATCATTCTGCAAAGCTTCCATAATGATATCAAAAATACCTCCATTCATTAGATCCCTACAAGAATTCAAGATCTCAACTCTTGCAACAATGTGTTATCTCAATAGGAAAACAGAACAGCTAAGTAACTGTACTGTAATGAGCTACACTATTTTTAAAAAATGCATGTATACCTAAACAGTCGGAGTTGCTGAACCATCTGCAGGCTCCTGCTCAAGCTACAAAACTCGAGCAGAAAATATACCTGCATAGATAAAAGTAGCAAGATACATCACAAGTTTTTCCTTTTTACTCATCAAATTCAAGTCACGTCAATTCTCTCTTTTTTTCCATTGTTGAACTCTAGTGGGTTTCTTTACCTAAGGAGTGTTAGATATATTTACAATAGAAAGTTCACTTGTATATATGATTGTATTTCCATTTCGCAGTTTATAACATGGTAATAGGAATTTATATTCCAATTTATTTAGCTCGGTCATGAGATTAGGAATAAGCGTATATTATCATGTTTTCAAGTATTCTTGAGAACAAAGAGAATCAATGTTTTATAAATTATATCAAGTTAACAGACCACAAGTATCAATGTCCAGCGGCACAATACTGATCAAGACATTTGACCATACCAGCCTAGTGACTGTTCAGAACTTTTTTTTGACTCGTCCAAAAATGTTCTAAACAAATATCAATAAGAAAAGTAAGCATGAAGAGAAAAAAAAAGAATCTCATAAGCAGTACTGGCTTATTATTATTCTAACAAATTAGAGAATCAATTTTGATGTCCACAATTACCAAATTTTTCTTTGACTCTGCAGATGTAGTGGATGATCTCAATCTCGCAAACAATTCCTGAATAAAGTTGCTGTCATCCTTTAACAAAGAAACAACCTAGAACAGGGAAACAAAGTTAAAGATGCAAATAACACAGCACAAAATGCAACCAATTATAGGAAAAAAAAATTACGTGACGTATTACAAAAAAAAACAATCTATGGAATCTTACAACTGCATTATTTCCATGAATTATGGAATTGAGGTTTGCAACTGTGGCCTCATCCAGTACCTTTACCAAGACAACATCCTGAAAGGTATTCAAGAGATCAGAATTTCCTGGATAGAGAAAAAAGCAAACCACTAGCAATTAAGCAATAAAGATCCAGACCTTCAAATAGCCAACTCTATAAGTCTGGTGTATTTTTGAGAGCACACGAGGATCTTTTATGGGTATAGCCTACAGCAATAAAGTTGTAAGATCAATGCACCACCTAGTAATGATTTCTTCAATTCAAATACACATTTCAAACTAATCCCAGCTTAAAGAGTGAAAATAAACAAGTCACCTCCTTGAAGACAACATGGTCTTTCAGAAAATTACGATGCTGCTGGAAATGATGATTTTCAGGATCATCTAAAAGATAGAATCAAGGCATGCATCATCATTGTAAACTACTAGAACTGATAAGAATTAATTTATGAATGGCTAATCTACTAAGCATCTATGTATCAAAAATTATTGGAACCAAAACAATATGGAAAAAGAAGGAGAAGATCATAGTCAAGAATCTGAGTAAGTTGTATAGCAAGCACATTGTTTCAATTAATTAACTCATAAACATAAACATAAAGAAAATATTTGAAAATTTTACATATTATGGCAGATAATCCAGCACAAAAACATATGCTAAAGTCAATTCATGATTTGTGCGAGTGGACTTCCTCAGTGGAAAGGAACAGCACATGAAACTGTGGAAAGATATTTACTATTTCAGTTTAATCATGCAATTACTGAAACTAAACCATCTGGTCCACAATTTTAACTTGAAGATATAGGTTTGGTGAAAAACAACCATACTACTGCAAGAACTGAGATGTTATAGCAGTAGTACAGCACAGATTATGAAAGCTGCAAGCTTGTCATGCACATCTCCAAAGACTTGAAAAATCTTTTGCCCTTTGATACGAGGCACAGGAAACCTCTCAGCACTTGATGAACATAGCAGTGAAACAGCCACAGAACACTATCTTAAGAACATTGAAACCAAACTAAAAGCATGCCACATGAAATTATATTTATTCAGACAGACAACAAATTATATTGCCTTTAATATGACAGCCACATACTCGTAAACACAAGCAATCATAATAGATAAATAAACATACAGAGCATACATTTTCATTTAGAAACTACAAATTTAAATTTCAAATGCTGTATACCAAGAATAGAAGAGCACTTACACTCAAGTGAACCAATAATATCCATAATAAATTCATCACCAAAAATTTTCTCAAAGATTTGAGGATTGTTAAGCAAAACTGCAGGAAGCAAATGACAATTTTAAGGAAATTTTATCAAGGGGCAAAACCAGGCATTATACGTAAATTTAATAGTGCTGGTAGAACTAAAATCAGTACTGACTGATCCCTCTAACTATTTTGAATATCATGTGAAGGCCATCAATATTTTCCAAATCTTCACAGATTCTGAACAGGTCCATTAGCTTGTGGAAGAACTCATGCTGCAGAGAAGAAAGAAATTATACTCAAACTCACCAACTATGCAACAAGTTACAATTAAGAAAATGAATGATTCGATATGAAAAGAGAAATAAAAATACAGCAAATCACATATTCAACCTTAAACAATTGATTGCCAGAAATTTAAGAAAAGGATACCTTTTAACAACAAATTAGCCAACACTAATTAGGATATAATCAAATTGACAAAGCAATCATTTCCCTCATCCGGTTATCTAGATTAATACATGCTGAAACACCTTCCAGTGCCATGAAGTCATAGTTCAGAATAGTGCATATCCTTTGATAGTTCACTATAAAGATTTACCCTTTGCAATAAACCACGCTTAATATTGAAAATGGCGCACATGATGTATTCAAGAAATGCACTCAAAAAAACTATGCAATGAAGGAAACCTTCATCACAACAATGAGACAGTTTTCTTATGTTCAGATACAACACAAAACGTTTGATTTAACAATCCTTTCCAACACTGACAAATAGTTAACCTAAAGAAACGAAGAATTCATTATCAAAATCTCAAATGCATACATGAATAATCTACAGCCATTGGCCTGTGTTTGAATTTCTTTGCAGCTCCCAGGAAAAAAAATTGCTAATAATTGGAAGGTTGCACCTCTATGATTTCTATTTTTATCAAGCAATAGACCTGAAAATTTGCAGAATCTGCAAGGGAATATTCAATGATAGTATGAACAGCAAAAAACGTATAAAAGTTAAAACCAGTACCACAATGATTACCTTGATGCTTTTTCATATGAGCCTATATAATATTCTTACTACAAAAATAGAGGCAAAAGATAAAGGTAAACTTGATAACCAACCAAAGGTTCAGGAGCAACTTTAAGAATAACGATTGGGAACTACATTAAATCTACTGGTGAATGACACCTTTATCCAGTCCAGAAATCATGAAAGGACAGAATACAAATGAAGCTCACATCATTTAAAATAAGCTCTGCCAGTCTCATCTGATCAGGAATACCACTCTCGGATAAAGTCTGCAAAATAAAATAATTCAGGTTAAAAATTGAAAGGTCATCCACAAAAATGTTTCACATGCATCTCCACGCATGATAAAAGAAATAAACATATAATTGAATTGGTGAATTTCTTCTATGGCAGATAATGTTGGTATTAAAAACAATTTTTTAAGGTGAGTATTTCTGAGATAAAATTGCTGAAATGGATGTGCAACACATGAGAGTGGATCAAATTCGCAGCAAGTGTCCAAGGAGAAAGGTGGAGTAATCGACCTCCATCAGAAACATATTAGATAATGGAAGTCAAGACAGTTTGCTCATGTGAGACATGGATTGGATTCTTAAATGCATTGATTAGAAAAAATGGATGGCATTATGGTAATTATGAGAAGAAAGAGGGGAATCCAAAAACAATTCAAAATGATCAGTGAGTTTGCATCTTCAATAAAATATAGCTAAAAACCATTATGAGAGGGAAAAAAAACCACGTAGTTGATCCCAATCAACTTGAGGTTAAGGTCCTGAGTTGAGTAATGATGCAGTGCATAAACAAACAAGTTGAAATATGAAAAACAATAAGAACATCTACTGAACCTTAAGTATCAATGGAAGTGTGGACAGTTCAACCGTAGGTAACTCTCTCAACTCACTATTCATGCTGTGAAACGTCTCATCTGCAATATTTAGAGATAAGGGTCAAAATTGCACGGGAAAGACCCATAGATAAAACAAGACACATAAACATGATCACACTATTGAACCCTGCAGTATAAGAACATTTAGGAAAAATAAGGAGAAGATGGAATCTCCATATAACAACTAATAAGAAGGCAACCAGAAGATTGTGTTTGTTTGGATGTTGTTGGGACTTGTGAGAACCTAATGCTCATTTGATGCAAAACCAGCTTTCCTCATTGTGAGCGCAAAGTTAATTATTTAGAAGCAAAAAGCATCTCCATATTATATTATGTTAAACATAGCATTCACACATAGAAAGGGGAAAGAGATGAGAATCTGGATTCTGGCAATTGACTAAGCATACAACAACAGACTAAGTACACAAAGCAAGTATAAAATGGAAGCATAAAATAGCCATGTCTTGAGTTCGGGCCGCATAATAGAAACAGAATGCTTCATTGCTGGATAGAAGAAAGCTACAAGATCAGGAAAACTTATTTAAAGTATGGAACCCAAATCAAAGGATTGCATCACAATTAATAGTTAAATTGGACATGATTATGAGTACATACTGTTAAAGGTACTAAACTGAATACTTCTTTGCACATTACAAATATGGTCCCTGAAAAAAAAAAAAGGTTTAGCACCAAGGTTGCTTTTAAGAAAATCCATCCAAGAAGAATAAGATGGACAAATCTAAATTATTACCATATATAAGAGCATCCAGTCGCCTCTTGGAAGCTTAATGCTAATTCTGTACAATATTCTGGATCTCTCCATGAGATTATTGTATCTAAAAATTTGGAATGGAGAGATCATTTAACAAGAAATCGAACATATGATAGAACATGTAGTTGCCACAAACTGATGTGTCAAACACTAAACTACCTTCTTGCTTTCTGTAAATGTCATCCGGTATGATACGATGCAAAAGCAATGTCTCATTATCTTCCTCATCAATTACAAACATGCCTAGCTCTTCTGATCTCTGCATAAAAACATTTACATTCATCAGAATGCAAGGCTGAAATTCAATAATCATTTTTCAAAGAACTACTTCCCATAATACTTTTTACTTAGATTCACCCTAAAAATTCTGCAACCTTAATAGGAGAAGTCAACAATTTGATCGAACCTCCAAATAGCCAACAGTAACATGCCCTGTTCCTTGGTCATCCCATTTACCATCCTCATTTAGGCGGTAGACCTTCACCCGCTGAAATTAAATAGAATGAAATCAAATAGGTAACTTGTAGTATATCATATAATAAGAGAGTTACTGGATGAAGGAGGGTGTCAAGGTGATGAAAAAGAAAAACTAGAAAAGCATTCAGCTGACAAAAAATAATCAGCTTACGGTCAAACAAAGATAGAATAAGCATGATGCTTATATTGCATCGTAACTAATTATCAATGAAGCATGCATATTAGAAATATAAATTAACCTTCATAATAGAACTAAAGAAACGTAGTAGCTTTTCATGAACTAACAATTGCATTCATGTGCACACAAAGAGCACAAGAAAGAAATTATTATCACTAAAATCTTTTAATCATGCAAACGTTACTGGATACAACAAAATAGAATTTCACGACCTGCAACCAAGAGTTAAGGAATTCAATTGAATAAAATAGTAATAACCTGCATTAACCTAACATTTTTTAAATCAAACTTGAAAATCAAATAGGTGAACATTATGAACTGTATGCTCACCATGATCCACATCAATGGTTAATTTCTAAACCACCACAAGTAGAGGCCTCTTTCATTATACAAAATAACCACCATTAAATGCAAATGACAATCTGAGTAAGCAGTTTTTGGTAAAATATATTCCAAAAGAAAAGTTATCTCACTTGACCAATGTTCTAAGATTCCCTCTTCTGCTTGCCTCCTCACCTTCCACGTTCCACCCTCTCCTACAAATCCCACATAATAGAACCCAACTTAAACCACAACAAAATTCTGTCTAAGCTAAGCATAATGTGAAATAGCCATCTTAGATAGGATTAGGAATAAATAGATTCATATTTTAATGAACCTAAACTACTTTCTTATACACTCGCTGTTGACATGACAATGAAAAAGAACATGATTTGGAACCTCAACTGCTGCTCTAATGTCTCCTTTCATCCCCTTTGTTCACTACTGAGAATTTACAATTTCAACATAACCAATATACTCCAATCCAAATGTTCAAATTCACCGAAAACATCTATAGTGCAAAGAAGATTAATTACTTGAGCATCTTCCAAATGGATGGTGAAGGATAGGAAAGTAGGGTCAGAGCTGCATAATTTAAACCAAAAGGTACTACATACTTTTTGATCCAAAATCGCTGATTATCCAAAACACTGATTCTCACTGAGGAGATAGAACTAAGAAACGTGATGATATACAGGGTATTAGGTCATGAGCCATCAGAATCGTCTCCTAATAATAGCTATAAAGTGATAGGCGGAGTATCATGAATACACAAATGACCGTATAAGCAAGGCATGTTCATTTACAAAGAGCTTTTCATTTTAAACGAGTATGACCGCAAACAAGTTTCATTCGAAAATTCTGATCATCTCACTCCACACATCCGCTGATTAAAATTCAGTGGTCAATTATGGATCAAGCAAGTTTGTTTAGTACAGATACAGTCAAGCAATGCCACAAATGTGATTGCGTAAAGTTCAAATTAAGAAGGGAAGAATGTGCACGACAAAATTGAAAGACAGCAGCATTATACGTTCATATTGTAAGTTTATGTTGAAACTTGCTCCGAAAGAACCAAAAGATAATTCACCAACAAAATCTAATAACAACAATCATGCTCCAGAACCAATTACTAATTAACCAAGAAGACAATCTGGTAGCTATACGGAAACCAAGCCCATAAGTTCCCTTTGTGAAAACCAAATATAATCATGCTTTGAGATTCATTCCATAAGTAGTGTGCCATTGCTTCTTGTCAACTTGCAATAACAATTCAACATCTGCGAACCCTTTTTTCAATCTTTTAATCACAACTAATGGCGTAAATTTCAAATCTTCATCACCTCATAGTCGGTAAAACAAGAACAGTACTCCACCATAGAAACCTAGCCGTTATCGACAGATACCAGCAATGGAATAGTTGAATTGCAAAAAAGAAAAAAACCCAAATACAAGCTAACCAACCAACAGTAAATGCCATATAGCTTTCCGCAAAAAGAAAAACCAATTACATGCCAGAAAGGGAAGGGAAAGGGGAATTCAATTTAGTAATACCAATTACACTTGAACTATTAACTAAGAGTAGATTCTTGAACAAAAAGTTAAAAAAGTTTTAAAGACGGAAAAAGCAACCATAATTAGAAATTACAGGTTGCTTCAAAATTACTAGCTATGAACCATACATTCAATTCAAATTCAAGGACAGAGAAGAGCCCAGTAAATGAAGAACTCACCTGCATCGAATTGGAGTTAGCTTGTGATTTCTCCTGCACGCCCATTATGAGCTCCTCCGCGAAGAACTCAGAATTGCGGTAATAATAATAAATTATAGCTTAAAAGAGACAGCAAAATTAGGGTTTCTAAAGGAAGGATTGGTCAATAAGAAAAGGAGCGAGACAAAAGAAGAAAACATAAAGCCCTTGACTTTTACCATATTTACGAAATGGCCATAACGAGCTTATCTATCTCTCGGTTTCTCGGAGTACTTTTATTCTCTGGATTCTGTGATTTCGAGCCAAATCGGAATGGTTGACACACTCCAGAGATCAACGAGAGAGTTGATATTTTGTGGGGGTTTTTAGAAAAGGATATCATTGGAGGGGTGTAGAAATGGCGTCAGGTGAGAGCTAAGTATGCGAATCATGAGGGCGACAGAAAAGGTCCTCGACCAGCTTGGTGAAATCCCATTGACGATTCTCAAATGAATTTCAGGTATACCTTCCATTCAACTTGGTACAGAGGCGCGCTTACAGTTCTGTTTCTTGGATGATTCATGCTTCGCTTTTCGAAAGGAAACTTGCCTGTAACGAGAGTTAGCATGACATCGCTCCCTTTTCTTTCTATAGTAAAGATCTGGATAAGCTCATGCTTATGCTTGGATTTCATCCTGAGATTCCGTGTCAGGATGCTACAATTATATGCTGAAACAAGAACCATTCATCCATGTTTATAATTACTCGAGGGCCTTTGGTTTTTCTAATGAACTGCTTGTCAAATTGGAAGATCTGCAAATTGTACTTGCAACCTTGCTATCTAGTTTTCTTGTTGCTTGTCATTCACATACGGCAAAGCTTTTCTCTTTCTCTTTTTCTGAACAGATACTGAAAAGCTGGTAAATAATACCTGTTCCGCAAGTGCTTATCTAATATCTCAGTTCTGAATCTGATTTGCGTTGAACACAATCTGGTGTTTGTATATATTCGTTAAGCTCCGAAGACAGCGCCGTAATTCTGCGAACTATTTATTTCAAGCAACCGTGAACTTTGCAGAATTGAGCAATATCATATATAGTTAATTTTTCAGAACTGATAAGGCAATCAGAGTGGTTTTTTCGTTTCCTCTTGTTCTGTCAACTTTTGCTCTCTCTTAGTTTCATTTTCTTCATCAGGAAAGGCCATTTTTGGCCATATTTTGCCAAAGATGACTATTTTTATTTAGATTTTGTGTCTTTTTCTCAAATAAATCATGGATGTATTAGTACTGTTAGTAGATATTCTCATGTTTGTGGGTTCATCTTTATGGTACCATCTTCCTCTTGGTGGGACTTTTTGGTTTTGCTTGGAAGATGGGTTGGATGCATGATGTTGATGAAAGAAGTATTGGTTTATATGAGCGGGATCCATGAATTGGGTTACCAATGTCCATGGATTTTCCTTTCTTCGTTGTTACAAGGGATATTGTATCTCCTTTATTTTCACGTAGGATGAAGAACATCAAGTAGATTTTCTTCGAGATCAGGTTGGTATTGTCAAACAATATGCATTTCTTCGGATGCAGCGGCGTGGTACCAGTGTTTTTAACATATATTGTTGTTGTGCGTGTTCTGATGATCTCTACTAATATTCATGTATCTCTAGCTCGTATAAGAGTACCTGTGCTTCATAGTTCTGATTTTCTTCACTCTGTGAACATCTACTTGTCTTATTTTCTTTAATATAATATTGTCTGTTATGTTGGAAAAAAATGGTTAAAGGACATTAGGTGCTCCACTTCTTTCACAACGTTAACACGAGCGAGACTAGTGCCAATGCTCGTGGCATTCACAATGTTGACAAGCTTTTAGCCTCAAATGGAATTTCTTGGGAGCATGGTGATCATGCAAAAGAAAGAATATTGTCACAAAAGAGATCCATGAAACAAGCCATGGATAGCATTGCTCAAGTGTTGGAAAGCACAAACTGTGATTGCTGAAAAACAAATGTGGCCGTGCAACGAACTCATCAACTTGATTTGCATGTTCAGCACACAACCCATGACTTGTTAACTGCCAATGGAATGGGTAGAACCAGCACTGGGATCTAGGAACTCTGGCTCTGGCTCCGCCGGCGACCTGAAAGGGAGGGGTGGGTTTTTCATCAACTCTAGGAGAAGGCATGAGAAATTATACAACTTTAAAAATTTTAGAATTTAGAAGAATAATATTTTTTTAATAATTTTTATTCAATTTACTAATTTTTACTCCCAAAAAAATTTTTTAAAAAAGAGGAATTATATATAAAAAAATATAATTTTGAAATTAAATGTTTTCAACGCTACCCAGCTTTCATTTTTTGGAAAAATATATATCACTGTATATATACTTACAAAGGCTCTCTGTCTCTATCTGTCTCCATTGGATCGCATCTGGGTCATACAAGAAAATCCCAATTTTGAAAATAGATAAATAGAACTGAAAGCTCGATCAATATCATGTTTCTATTAGATTGGTTTTATGGAGTTCTTGCATCTCTTGGATTATGGCAGAAAGAAGCGAAGATTCTTTTTTTGGGTCTTGACAACGCTGGCAAGACCACTCTCCTTCACATGTTGAAAGATGAGGTTTTTAATCTCTTTGGTTCCCCCTTTTTCTGGGTTTTTAATTTCTGTTACCTTCTTCCTCAATTTGGGTTTTTGAATCTCTGATCTTTCTTGCAATTGTTTCTTTTTTCTTTTGTTTACAGAGATTGGTACAGCACCAGCCGACACAGCATCCAACATCTGAGGAATTGAGTATTGGGAAAATCAAGTTTAAGGCTTTTGATTTGGGTGGTCATCAGATCGCTCGCCGTGTCTGGAAAGATTACTATGCTAAGGTTGTCTTTAATTCTTTGTATCTACTTGTTACCATTTTCATTTGTTTTAAATCATTGCTTGATTCTTGAGTAAAGATTCCTCTTTTGACACTTAATTACTAGATTAGTGCGTGGTAGTTTGCTATCTTTAGAATCTTTTCCAATCAGAGGATTTGAAGTTTAAAGATTACATTCATTTTCAGCTTGGAAAATCCAAGTTGTTCATCACTGGTATTTATCTTGTAATTGGATAATGATATAGCTGTTCAGCTGTTAAACTTCCATTTGCAGAAGATGATTTTTAAATAATCCCATAATCTTTTACATCACATTATATTTGATCAGATTAAAGCCTGGTTCGCAGTTTCTGACAATAAGATTACCAAAATTTCATTCTCTTCCTTTAGATTATTCCTTGTTATCATGCGGATAGATGGAAACTGGAGTTTCAACAGATTTTTGGGTGGTTGACTTCCATTTCTCAATAAGGCTTGTGTGTGATCTTCTTGTGTGGTTCTTCATTTATAATTTTAGATAAGCATTCCGTGCCTTTCTCTACTTCATAGGGCAATGACGAATTCTGTTCAAGCTTCGTTGATGATTTCAAAGTTCTATATGGGAAGAGACTTGTTGGCATCTCCATGAATAATTGTCTTCTTGTTCTCTGTTAGCTTTTAAATCTAAGCTGTTTCTTCATTCTTGCATTTGATTATTCTTCAACTTTCATCTGCATTAGAAGTTTAATTTCTGCGTGACAGCCATTACTGGTTGGTATAGAGAACTTTGTGTCTGAAGCAAGTAGTTACTTGAACCGATAACAGTTCCTGTGGATAATCTGTACAATGGCATTCTCTCCATGAACAGGTGGATGCAGTAGTTTATCTTGTGGATGCATATGACAAAGAAAGATTTTCAGAATCAAAGAAGGAGCTGGACGGACTGCTTTCAGATGAAGCCTTAGCAGACGTTCCTTTCCTGATTCTAGGCAACAAGATCGACATTCCTTACGCAGCTTCGGAAGAGGAGCTTCGTTATCATCTGGGGCTTGCCACTTTCACAACTGGCAAAGGTAAGGTGAGTCTGACAGACTCCAATGTCCGTCCCATGGAAGTTTTCATGTGCAGTATTGTCCGGAAGATGGGATATGGAGATGGCTTCAAGTGGCTGTCTCAGTACATCAAATGAGAGAAATCTGGCCTTGTATTCATTTAGACCTTTTTCCTGTCATTTTCTTTTCCTTTTTTGGGTAGTATTCCTTATTGCAATCAGATTGCAAATGATGAAATTCTTGTCTGTCATTGGATAGAATGATCAAAGTGGGGTGCAGATGATCATTGGTTGTCTACTTTTTCCATCATCACATACGTCCAAACATAACTTTTACTTGATGCTTTGATCATGTCTGATAAGATTTACTCTCTCTGTCCTATTTGATGCCCCTATTTTATCAATTTCATTAACATTAACGCGGTTTTTTACTGATGTAGTATTTTTTTTAAAAATATTCTTCAAAGAATATTTAATGAAGTTTATAGATAAATAAAAATTTATTGAAAAACAGTACGACTGAATAAATTTATTTGTGAAAATAAAATTTTTTATTTAAATAGGGATTAGCAAAAATTATCAGAAATTGATTAAATCGGCTTGGTTAAATGTTTTATTTGTGATTTTTAATTAATTAAATCAAATTAAAAATTTGAAAAATCTAATTGCAAAATGATATAATCTCATATATTAAATAATATACACCTATTAATTTATAAAATAATAATATTTTCATGCTTGATTTTTGATTTTGATCTTTTCAAAATTTTTTTATTTCAATTTTTTTCAATTCAGTATTTGATTTAAATTGATTTATTAATTCATTTGATTTTATCTAATTTTTCAAATTTTGTTTTTGATTTAAAATTTACACAAAAACAGTCTGAAAAATCAAATGCTAAGATGAAAGAATCATTTAAAATGGAAAAATTTTACAAAATTTTGAAAATATAGAGATATAATTATTTTTGTAAAAATATAGAATTAAAAATTTTATTTTCAAAAATATGAAATTTTTGAAAATTTATAGAAAAATATATCATATACATATAATATATCTTAATAAATATTGAAAAAATATTATTTTAGTATATTAAATATTTAATACATATATTTTGAATATTTGATAGTAAAATTTTAAATTATTATTATTTAGTATTAATTTAGAACAATATACCTTTTATATTTTAACAATTTTTAATTTCAAAATATATTTTTTATAGAAAATAAAGTATTATATATTAAAAAATAAAAAAAACTAAAAAATTAAAATGAAATTTTTAAAAATAAAAGAATTAAAGAATAGTTTTGAAAAGAAAAAAGTCAAAAGTTTAATTGTACACATACTTTGTACACACCCCGTAAAAATATAATTATTTCCCTAAATTTATGTATTTCCTTAATTAACCCAAAAACGAAAATAAAATAGATACATAATTATATTAGTTGATTATTAATATTATATAATTAAATATTATATATAATTAATATAATTACTTGAAATGAGAAAAATATTTTATGAATTATTTTTTTAAATTTTTTAAATTACTTATATATTTTTTAAATTACTTTTGAGTTCCTTATTCTTATCATTTAAATTATTATTTTTATATGATTTTTATTCTTTTAGACATTTACTTTTTAATAAAAATATTAATTAGTTTTACATAAATATCTTATTAAGTTTTCAAAATTATTTTTTAATAATAACATAAAAATAATAAATAACAATTTAAAAGTTAATATTATTTAATATATTATTAAAATTAAATCAAATTATATGCTAAACAATAAATCTAAAGAATAAACTTTTTTTTTATTATAATATCGATGTATTGAATATAGAAATAAATATATAAAAATTTATTATATAAATTAATAATTAAAAATAAAGTTTAACAAGACATTCAAAAATTAATTTAATGTTCATTAAAAATAAATTTTTAAAAAATAAAAAAATATGAAAAATAATAGTTTGAATAGTAAGCATAAAAAGAAAAGTAATTAAGAAAATACATATATTTATTTATAAATTCTACATATTTTATCAAAAAGCATAATTCTTAATAAAATTATAAAATATTTAAAATATTCAAATTTTTTAAAACAAAAATTTTAAATATGAAATAATTAATTTTATATTTTTATTTAGGAATAATATCGATTGATTTTAAAAGTTTTATAAAAATAATAATTTTATTTATAAATTTAATGTTTTTAATAATAAATTTGTATTAGATAGTAAATTTATAGTATTAAATTTTAAAAATAAAAAATTCTTCTAATTTTCTTTTTTTCTAGAAAACACCCCTTGTACAGACATTTTCTATTTTGAAGCATTTTTAAAGATTTTCCGGTGATTTTGGAAGGTTGTCTAATGGTGACACAAACCCAACTAGAGGTGGGTGATGATTCAAACTGGATTGGGGTAAGCAACCCAGTCCTCTTTCCATGGCCATAAATCAATTGGTAAATCTCATTGGTGCGCACGCCAAGCACCTCCCGTCACCCTCACACCTTTCTTTCTTTCCTTTTTTATTCCTTTGATTTCTTCAACGCCAGCGCAGACCTCAGTGCTTCTCCGTCTTCCTATACTTGCATTACCATCTGTCTCCTGAATTATTATTTCTCAGGGGTGGCTCGCAGTTAAGGACGGTGATGGCCAGAGACATTGATAAGCTGCCCAGAAACGCTGCCAACTTCACGGCGTTGACTCCGCTTTTGTTCCTTGAGAGAGCTGCCACTGTCCATCCAAACAGAATCTCCCTTGTCCATGGATCTCTCCATTATACTTGGCGTCAAACCTATAAGCGCTGCCGTCTTTTGGTTTCCGCTTTATCCCGCCACTCTGTCGGGTTTGGCAGCACGGTACTTTTTTTTCTTTCTTAATTATGCTCATCTTCCGGACGGGAAATCAATTACATAGAATCTAGCTTGATTAATATGTTCTGAATTACTTTAATTTGGTTTATTTGACCTGGTGAAACTTCAACATCTATATGCTCTTCCAGAAGAGCTTAGGAGAACAAGGCCATCCTCCATAATTACTCTGCTGCCCCACTTGACTTGGGATTGGGCTTATGTTGAGCTTACCGCTATTCAAAATGAGCCATATAAGCACTTTAACTGATAGAACTTGTTAGAGGGGTAATATTAGCTACTTCAATGTCTTGATTCAAGTCTAAACACGAAAGTAGAAAAGATTGAAGATTTATAGACACCAAATTTGCAGTTTCTCCTGATTTAAAATGTGGGAGAACATTGTTTTCCTTTTTTTTCTTTGTAGTTTCATGTTTAGGTGCTTCAAATGGCGGATTAGTGTTCAAATTTGTGAGAGAATTCCATAGGATGGGACGTTATATATGAAATATTTGAAACTATTATTTGTCCCCTTTTCTTTGATTTATTATCTATCATTCTCATCATTTCATGCCGTCACTATTCGGTGTTTTCTCATATATGTTGTTCAGGTAGCGATAATTGCCCCGAATGTACCTGCTATGTACGAAGCACACTTTGGAGTTCCAATGGCTGGAGCTGTGGTAAATTGTGTCAATATACGTCTAAATGCATCGACTGTTGCTTTTCTTTTAGGCCATTCAAAGTCTGAAGTGGTGATGGTTGACCAAGAATTCTTTCCTCTAGCAGAGGACGCTTTGAAAATCTTGGAAAAAAATGAAACTTCTTTTAAGCGTCCACTTTTGATTGTCATAGCTGATAAAAGCTGCGACCCGAATTTACTAAAACATGCTCTGCAAAGAGGGGCCATTGAATATGAAAAATTTCTGGAAAGTGGTGATCCTGAATTTGCTTGGAAGCCGCCAGAAGATGAGTGGCAAAGTATTGCTTTAGGTTATACTTCTGGTACAACAGCTAGCCCTAAGGGAGTGGTGCTGAGCCACCGAGGAGCTTATCTAATGTCTTTGAGTAATCCTCTAATTTGGGGAATGAACGAAGGTGCTGTGTATTTGTGGACTCTCCCGATGTTCCACTGTAATGGTTGGTGTTTCACTTGGGCTCTGGCAGCTCTTTGTGGGACAAACATATGTCTCAGACAGGTAACTCATTGGATATCAACATCGCTGTATGTTTGCTTGCATTTATCTATTACTATTATTAATATTATTTGATCAACCTATGGCATGCACATGCAAAATAGCCTCTATATCTAGGTCTTAGAGCCAATGTATGATATACAGTTAACTTGCAACATCAAGGGAATAAAATGCCTGAAAGTGTCCTGTATAGAATACTGATATTCCATACAAACCACTGAATCATCCTCTCAGATAGATGTCAAATGGACCTTTATCTTTCATAGAACCATCAGTGAACTACAATATAAGTGTTTTATTCTTCTCCAAAAACTATGGCTCTTGAATTAGTAAGCTTTTCGGATAGTGCCTTTATAGGTAGTA
This sequence comes from Dalechampia spathulata, assembly GCA_948192965.1. Classification (NCBI taxonomy): domain Eukaryota; kingdom Viridiplantae; phylum Streptophyta; class Magnoliopsida; order Malpighiales; family Euphorbiaceae; genus Dalechampia; species Dalechampia spathulata. Next base: position 6,854 of record CANYBF011200930.1, on the reverse strand, counting down.
TTACTCTAATCAATATACATGCTTCAGGCTAGTGGTCTTGAAAACTCTGCAGAAAAGAATGTTGCTTTTATCATAAGTATTATATTTAAAGCTAGACTTATGTATGCAGAATCTTTTAATTAGAGTTTAGCCCCCTTGCTTCACTGAGACACAAGCTTTTTCAATGTTTCTATTTGTCGGTGCATTCATGTCATATTTGTATTCTGGTTACTGTTTTAGTTCAGTTGTCATTTTGCGTAGTGAGATGAAAAAGTTGCTATTAATTACTTTGGTGACAGCATTTGTCAACTTATAATACCATACAAGGTTACTTATTTGTCATATTGAGCTGTTTTGCTGTCCTTTCCTCTTGATTATACAGGTAACAGCTAAGGCAGTCTATTTAGCCATAGCAAACAATGGTGTTAGTCACTTCTGCGGGGCACCTGTTGTTCTCAACACCATAGTGAATGCTCCTAAGGAGGACACTATCCTTCCTCTACCTCGTCTTGTGCATGTCATGACTGCCGGGGCTGCCCCACCGCCTTCAGTTCTCTTCGCAATGTCAGAAAAGGGTTTCCGTGTAACACATACTTATGGTCTCTCAGAAACTTATGGCCCATCCACAGTGTGTGCATGGAAGCCTGAATGGGACTCGGAACCCCCCATCATCCAAGCTCGCCTAAACGCACGTCAGGGTGTTCGTTATGTTGGCTTGGAAGGCCTAGATGTTGTTGACCCTAAAACTATGAAACCTGTGCCTGCAGATGGAAAGACGATTGGAGAAATAGTGATGAGGGGCAACCTTGTAATGAAAGGTTACTTGAAGAACCAAAAGGCCAATGAAGAAGCTTTTGCCAACGGTTGGTTTCATTCTGGGGATCTTGCTGTAAAGCATCCAGACAATTATATAGAGATCAAAGACAGGTCAAAGGATATTATCATATCCGGAGGAGAAAACATTAGTAGCCTGGAGGTAGAAAATGTGTTATACACTCATCCATCAGTTTATGAGGCATCAGTAGTCGCTAGACCGGACGAGCACTGGGGCGAGTCACCCTGTGCTTTTGTAACACTGAAGCCAGGAGTGGACAAGTCTGATGAAACACTTCTAGCTGAAGAAATAATAAAGTTTTCCAGGTCAAAGATGCCTGCTTACTGGGTTCCAAAATCTGTAGTGTTCGGTCCATTGCCAAAGACGGCTACTGGAAAGATTCAGAAGCACGTATTAAGGGCTAAAGCAAAAGAGATGGGACCTATCATGAAGAGCAAGTTATGATCTGTATTCTGCAAACTGAATAGAGGTTCTTATCGTGTTCGATACTGAAAATGGCGCATGGAATGTTGTAATCCAGGAAACAAAGCATTGTCATCAAATTTCTTGATAGACTTTGTCTAACTTAGTGACAGTATGTTGAATTAAAGATGGGGGGTATATGTAAACTAGCAGCTTACATTGAGTGTTGAGTTAATCGCCTAAACTGGAGAATCTACAGGCCATATCTGCAATAACTCGCACATCTTGTAAGGTTTGATCAGATGATGTTTTGCCGAACTGATAACAAAATCTCTAACTCTCAACTCCATACGAGAGATGTGGAGGCATGACATGGAGCTACAAGAAAAATGACGCAGCAGTATCCACACACAGCAGCCATATTCAGTTTGTTTACAAGATAACCTTAACAGTTTAATGTGATCGATTCAGCCCATTTCTAAAACCGAACATGCTCCTTTCTAATCATTTATTATAATTTTATATATTTATTAAAATTCATATAAAAATTTAGATTTCGTCATTGATCTTACATGACATAATGATTTATATTAACGGATATTACTTACATAATTAAATTGTATATTTTTTAAAAAATATTATAATAAATAAAAAATAAACAATTGAAATTCATAATAAAATATAAAACGGATATTTAATAACCAAAACGGCAAAGGATAGGCGGACACGTGCATCAATAGTGTCGGTAATAACATAATTAAACACACGTGAGAGAAATATAAATATATAAATATATATATTGATGGACCAACTACCTTTAATATTTAACAAATTAGTATTCAGTCAAGCTTATGAACATATGAAATTTTCTTCTTTGTTATTTATCTATTAAAATAAATATTAAATATATTGGTTGACATTCTTCATCTCTTAAATTAAATTAAGTTTTAAAAAATCATCAATTTGGCTTCTTGGACTTCAATTTCCATAATTATATAAATATTTTTTTCTAAAAATTAGGTAAAAATCATAGTTGACATAATTTTTTTTGTTTGATTTAGACCTTTAAATTATTGTTTTATAGTTTTATACCCTCAAATTTTATGAAATATTAAAAGTAAAAGTTTGATCCGATTTTATTAAAGAAATAGGATTTGATTGATTAAAATGCAAAAAATATTATATATTCTATTTAAAAAATTATTTTTATGAAAAATTAATGATTTAAGTATTTTGATAGATAGAGTTAAAATATAAAAGCAATATATATAATCATATTTGTTTATGGTATTTTATATATATATATATATATATATAATTGATGCATGTATAATCACGCCATTCAAACCTGATTCTCACCCACTCTTACTCTTCTCTCACTATGGTCTATTTATTAGTTAGCTTTCTGTTTTATTTCCCAACTCTCTTCTAATTTACCTTTCTACATATATATATATATATATATATATATATATATATATATTCCTATCTTACCTCTTCACTCCAAACCAAAACCATTCCAATATCCATTGTCTTTCTTGTCTTTCCGTATAAATTGAGTGTTTCTTTTGGAAACCGATCTCATTGCATCTTTCACTTTTCTCCGCTGCAAGGTAACCTTCTTTTCTTCTTTCCTTTTCTCTCTCTATCTCTATGTAAACGCCATATCCATGCCTTCTTTCTCCATTGTTGATGATACGACTGAACTTCCATATCCGGTTTTCCTGAGTATTATGATTTCGTCATTTTAGGTTTAATTTCTCAAAACAGCGAGCCAGTTGGTTAGAAGATGGCAGATTGCAGCAACAATCAAGGCTTATTTGCTCGTCAAGATGTTGAGGTACAATCCAATCCATTGCACCTTTACGATTTTCTTATGCTTATTAGTCATTCTGTTATTATCTGTTTTGCTGCTTCTTTTCTCTTTATTATTACGAACATAATCACCAAAATCTTTGAATTCAGATTATTAAATAAATAATAATTAACGATTTTTGCTTGTCATGTCAGACAGCCATATATTTTTGTGGTATTTTGTGAATATACAAAGCCAAAATCCTGCCATTATCTCAAAACCAAAAATATATATTAATTATTTTGGTGACAAAATAAATGCAAATCAAGTATATATCTATATACGTACTTGTGTGCGTATATATATATTCTTAATAAATACCAACTAGACCATTGGAAGTAAGTTTTCTTACGAATTAGATTTACTTTAATTTTATTCATGTTTATGTATATAGATTAAATTATTATTTATATTATATTATATTATATTAATTAATTTAATTTATATATGTAATATGAATTAAATTTACATAAATATTTTTATTTATTTCTTTATTAAATTAATATTTATATAAATATTTTGTTATCAATCACTTGGACAAAAATACTGAAAAGTGATTAGATAAATAATTTGATTTATTTTCAAACTAGGCTGAAAAATTGGAAATCAATCTCTAATTTATTTTTATAGATATATAATATCATAGAAGTGGTAGTGGTCCCTACATCCAACGGGTATAAGCCTATGCCTAGGCAATAGGGTGATTGTGTGGACACCAAATTGCTGACGTCAGATACATTCTGGTTGGAGGACGGAGATGTCGGCAGCTTACATACGCATATATACATACAGGCTGCTGGTGTTCGTACTATACCCGCAATAAGATACCGCAGAAGATATGGACCGACCGATATACAAGTTCAGTTAAGATCAGCAGACCGTTCCTGGGTTTATATCATAGATTATAATTTCTATAATGAAATTTTATGAGCTATATGTTTTGATTATGCCATGGAAACGGGTAAGGCAAAATATGGTCTCACTTTCGATAACAAATTTTGATAAATAATTTACTTTACATTTGTATTGGAATAAAAGGAAAAGAATTTATATGAAATTAGAATGAATTAGATATGGTATGTAAATGATGATATAAAATAAGGAGTCTAAATAATTTATTTGTGTTAATAATTACTTATAAAAAAATCATTTTTCTTTTTATTTTTTCATCTATTATCTACTTATAAATTATTAACTCCATACTATTTCTTTAACATATAAATTATCTATTAATTTATTATTTCAGATCAATATTTAACATAAAATTTTTGTTTCATAATAAAATTTTAACAGGCATCATCAGGGACGAACAAGTATGGAGGACTTGCTCCCAGGAAGAAGCCCTTGATCTCAGAGGTAAGGATTTCATGACAAAGGAAGATTATATCAAATTTATACCTTTTTATTTTTATGAAATATGGCTCATAGAATTCTGCAGGATCACGAACGTGCTTTTTTTGATTCAGCGGATTGGGCATTATGTAAGGTAATTTTCTCTCGATCAAGAAAAACAACACACTTGAACATCAATAGAAAGATCCAGTGATGAAATATTTGTCTGGGCCATAATTATGTTACAGCAAGGAGCTGCAGGAGGAGTGAACCAAAAATCAACTGCTGCTATAGAAACTTTGCAGCCAAAATTACAGGTACAATTCAACTATAATCATGATAGTATAATGAGTAATTAAGCAGAAAGGAATCAAACTGATTCGAAACTTATGCAGAGAACACCTCACCAGCAGCTCCCTCCGAGAAGACCGGCTTGTACATCTGGCGCTCATCATGTAAGTAGTCTCTTATGTTCATCATGTTATCAACATTATTTTCAAGATTTATCCGTTGATTTTCCTTGCCGTTTTGCAGGAATGTTGACTTTCCATGAGTTATTGAACCCATTGTTTTGTATGTATTAAGGGAATGAAACTTCAAATTCGCCTATGAAGCTTGATTGTTTTTGAATAAAATTGGCTGTATGGACCTTATTGTCATTCATGGTTATTCTGTGTGACAGGTGACAAACTTATACGATAAACGACCTTTTATTTCTGAAAAGAAACAATAGCATACCTTAATTTGTGGGTGTGATTTTCATTTCTCTTTGTTTCTCTACCCACATGCCTTTGCTCTTAAGGGTATCTGCATACCCAGAAAACCCAAATTCACGACTCTTGTTCATGCTACAAACATGTTGAAACTTGAAATTCAGTACATTTCCAAGTGCTTCAAAACGATTAATTTCTTCCATTTTGGTACTATACAGCCCATGTTTCTCAACTATTTCTTCCCAGACTTTTCCTTGTCGTTTCATCATCCCAACAAAATCAAACTCATCACTCATCAAATTCCATATTCAACATCAAATTCCTGGCTCAGCACTTTCCACATGCTTTTCCATGTGAAAACATCACCATTGGTGCAGTTAAATGCTTGGTTCTTTGCTGTATCCGTCACTGCTGCCCATATATGTTGTTCTGCCAGCACACGTGCATCTGTCATGTCGCGAAAATGCTCCCACGTGTATTTACTACCAGGGTATCTAAACCGGAACCCTCTGTGTCGACAAATCAATGCATAAACGGCTAATGTAAGCAGCGAATTATAGAAACTCCTTGAAGACGGGCCTACTATGATAGACAAGCAATGGAAAGAGTACGTGATGGATGGCGCGTGACATGCCACGTGGTCTTCTAACTGATAATAGAAGTTGGTGTTGGGAAGCCAGGGCAAGTCTTCCCTGGAGGGTCATGGGGGATATGCTTATGCGAGTGCGCCGGATATTCAACAGGACCCATGTATTGGGTGCCGGTTTGGAGAGTGATGTGTTAAAGCCGTGAACCAGGGGATGATTTAGAAGACTAACAACATTGGCTAGCATTAATTTATTAACCTGAACATTGATTTCCTCATTTTCCCGCATCTGAATGGCTACCCAGAAGACATGAGTCACTGGGTGGGATATAGGGGACAGTTTATTGCAAGTGTCAGCAAAATCCGCAGCATCAAAGGCTATGTAATGGTCAACTATGGAAGGGGGGACGTCTAGCCGTGCCATAAACCTTCCATGGCCCCCCTAAGGCTGTATGTTGCTTTAATGCCTCGGCTAAGGCTAAGCCTGCCATGCCTGTGACACCAACTATTAGAGCTACAGATAGGTGATGGACATCTTCTCCATGGAGGTGGCTGCTTTCCATTATAAAATTTAAGAGGGTAACAACTGAAATGGGTATTTTAGAGGATCATTACATTACGGACATATAACGGGCAATTTCTCTGTTTGGTTTAAATAAATTTTTAAAATTTTAGTTTGATGTGAAATCTAGAAAAATTCCAGATTTGATGTGAATTTTAAGTTGGCCCTAGTTTCACCAGGGACATAGCGAATAGGTGATGACATGGTAATGATGTGGCATTGGTCGCTGGTTATAAAGGCAGCCAATTACATGGCAATGACGTAGCATGATGAAAGTTGACCGTCGGTTTGAACGGTGGTCAAGTGGCCTCAATTAAATAAATTATTTAATTATTATTTTAATAATAAATGTTTTATTATTATAAATAAAAATGTCATGATTAATTTAATTTTATAATATGATTAATAATATAATAAATGATTAAATAATGATTAATTATATTGAATAATAATAATTGAATAAAAATTAAAAAAGCTATTATTATTATTATTATTATTAAATTGAATAATACTAACATTAATTATTTGTAATATTAATAATAAGTAATAGTAATAATAATAATATTATTATTATTGAATATTATTATTAT